>JXCR01144179.1:44653-59075 GCA_002079205.1 Phalaenopsis hybrid cultivar | reverse complement strand
CCTCTTTTGGATTCCAAAACAAAATGCTCAAAATTTGAACCAATCCCTTTTATACATCTTAGTTTGATATCTTTGAAATGTCCTTACCATCTAAACTCCTTGAAGGTAATTTTTCTTGATCTTTATTAGGAGTATTCTTAGGTAACTTCAGTTATCTAAGAAGTAATTAACTATAGGGGCTTGCCCATATAGGAAGCTTTTCCTGAACCCAGCATAAAATAAACCCTATTTAATTCCTTATATTAAATAGGGGAACTTGTCGGCCAATACATTGGTTTCGCAGACCTAACGGATATCATAACTTTCTTTAGTTTATTTGATCAAGTCTTATCCTCAACTCTTGTGTTCATCCTTCGGGATAGATACAGGATTTGAGGAAAAGCACTCTTTCATTTAAACTATGAAAATTATGGGATCAGTTTGACTTCATCTTTTTGAAAACTAAAATTTTTTAACGTCCTTCCGAAGCGGGCAACAGAATTTCAATTCTGATGACCGACAGCTTCTTACGAGCAAACCCCACACCAAAAATAGTGCCGACACATCATCATCAATTTTAGGCTTAAGGTAAGTGAATTATCATCTCACTGGCTTAAGCCCGTCATATAAGAATCATTTAATTTTTGTTTAACTTCTAAAGAGTAATTCAAGAAGTTTTATTCTTATTATGCAAAAGTTGCAAAATGGTTCCTACCTTTAACCCATTGCATTTCAATCATACAATATTTTTATTAAGGATCAAAGTTACCCGTCCCCAATGGTTAATCCTAAATTTTGATTTAAGACAGCAAAATCTAAAATTACCTCTTTGCCCTTGAGGCTTTCTATTTTATAATTCTTCAAGCAAAATTAAAATGACTTTGGAAAATACTTGAGTATCCCATCCATGGATTAATTAAAATGTCAGAGAGGAAAGTATGATTTTTTTCAAAATTTGATTTAATTTAAAATATTTATTTTTATCTAAAAAATAAGAATTGTCAATGTTAATTTATTTAATTAACCAAAAAAATAGAGTTTTAATTTATGGGAAAAACAATTGGACGTTTTTCTCGGTCAGAAAAATACTCAGAAAAAATTTTATGATTTGTTATATAATATTTTAATCATTATAATTATTTAAAGGTCATTTTTAATGATTATTTAAATACAAAAATATTTTTTAATCTTCAAAAATTACTTTTAAATTTTTATTACATTTTTAATGATTAGTTTTATATTTTTATGATTTATATTTAATTTATTGTAATAATTTTAATGTGAAAATAAGGAAAATACATTTTAAGCCTTTAGAAATTTATTTTTTATTTAAAAAATCAAGAAAAATATTTAAAGGGGTCTTAAGTGATTAGGGAAAAATTGCAAACATTTTGGACAATGTTTTTTTTAATTTTTGAAAATCATGATTATTTTAATTATTTTTAATTTAAAAAAACTTTAAAAATAAAATATTTTCACAAAAATAGCTTTTATTTTTAATGCATGCTCCTGATAATGAGTAACTCAGAAAACTATTTTTAATGATTTTCTTAAGCTTATTTAATTTAATATAATTTATTTTGTGTAAAGATACTATTTTTATTTTCAAAATCCACTTTAATGGCCAAATCAACTTAGATAAATTTGAAATTTTAACATTGAGTTGAAATGATTTTTATGAACATTGTGGTTTTAATTTTGTCAACTTTTTATTTACATTTAATTTGAATAAATTAATAAAATTTGAAAATATTTAATTAATAACAAAAAGATATAAAATTATTCAAATCATCACATTATTTTTCATAAGCTCCTCTAAACCTAAGAAACCTACAAAATTGATTCCATGATTTTTTGAGGGATATCTTAATTTATATAGTTAAATAAAACCAAAATAGTCAGTTAGGCTTGAAAATTAAAGTTAGAAGCATAGAGGTGCTCTCTAATGTTGAAATAATCATGGAATATGCCCTCTGTCATGAGGAATTAACTCTAAAAATTTCAACTTATGGTGGTTAGTATTTAATCATAATGAATTAAAATACCTCAAAGAGTTGTTAATTAATTAAAAATCATATGCTTGACAAATAATTTTTATTTATTATCCATATTATTCTCCTGTGTTCACTGAGTAAGATGATATTTTTATTTTATTTTTATGATTTTTCTAGAGAAAGATATGAATTTTTTAAGACCATGCATTAAAAATAATTCAAAAAATCTACATTTTCCTACTTAAACACACGGCGCCACCTCATCCTACGATGGCTCGGAACTCACACGCGACTCTCCACCATTTTATGCCGCCATCCACCTCAACTGCCACGCGGCCAACCTTTTTGTACCAATTGCTGATCCGGCTTGATCTCCTCTTTTGAAGAAATGAACGCGCGATTGGACAGTTCCCCGTTATCGTCCCCAAATGACCTAACCCGAGAACTATTCACACTAAAACCTTAAGATCTTTGTTTAGACTCAACCAAATTGTATGTGGTTTATTTCTAAACCTTCATCTACTCAAGACGAACATGTCCATACAATCTGTCAAGCATGGAATCAAGCCATTACACATGGAGAATCAAAAGAAGCTCGGGTTAAGGTTAGAGCTCAATACCTTTATCTGAGAGGGGAGGCCTCAATTAGATGGTTGTGGTAGCTTTGATTGGGTTCAACAAACCTCCAAATGAAGTCTCAAGCCTTGGTGAATTGTCTAGTTATGATTACAATCAAACTTAATTTCAAGTTTTGCTTTAGAGCTAGGTTAGGGGCTGTTTGAGAGGGGGCTTTTGCGGAGAATCAACTCCATTCACTGTGGGCATGGTGTGTGCATAGTTAATTGGAGTTTGGTTCACTGTGGGGCTGTGGAGAAATGTGTCTTGGTTTTGGCCTGATTTTGAGCTCAAAATTGAACTCTCACACGGGAAACAGAGGGAGAAGATGGTTGACTTGAGTTGAGGAAGGCTTTGAGAGTCACTGATGAGATTTTGGCAGAGTTTCCCCAAGGATTTTGGTTAGCTCTCTTTTTGGCCATGGAGAAGGTGGTTTAAATTGAGAGGCTTAAAGTTTAGCTCAGAGCTTCAATTTGGGTTCAATTTTATGTTTATGTGGAGGGCTTTAATATGTCAAATACCAATCAGAGCTGGACACATTGGATGGGTGAAATTGGGTTTGAGTTAAGGCATGGAAGCTCTCAATTTTTTTTTTGTTTTTTGAGCACTAGGCCAATCGGCAGGGCCAGGGATGGTTGCTAAGGAAGTTAGGTGAGCCAGGAGGAGCATTAATTATGATTAACCACTAATGGTTTGTCATAAGAGGTTTAGAAAAGATTTTAAGTGATTTTAAATTGATTTGGAGGTTCAATTTGGTGGCTTTTGCCATTTGGTCAATTTGGGGATGTTGGGTTAGACTTGGGCTTGGGTTAGGCTAGATTTTAGCTATGGCCCAATTGATGGTTAAATTTTATTTATGGGGATGTTATGAAAAGTTCTCAACATTAATTGGGTGTCAATTTTTGGTTTGGGCATTCAATTTGGTGGCATTTTGAGACATGGCTAAATTGGTGAAAAATTAGGGTTTTAGGTTGAAATTGGGCTCAAAGTAGGGGTTAATTGGGTTGACATTTGGTCTGTATTGAGTTCAATCATGATGAATTTGAGTTTAAAATGTAAATTGAGGGAAATCAAAATCAAAATGATGGACATTTGATTTGAATTGAGGTAATTGGGCCTTTAAGGGCAATTTGTGGCTTCTGGTCAAAATGGGTCAAATTTGTCAAATTGAGCTCAATGGAGTCCTTTGAGATGATTTTAGGGATATTTGAAGTGGTTTTGAGGGTTTTGAGAAAGTTTGGGCCACTAAGGGCATTTTTGTAATTTTGGTAAATTTGGGTGTATTTTTGTAATTTTGGAAATTAAAGGTTGTTTTGGACAATTTGGGTAGTTTAAAATTNATTATAATTTGAAAGATGTTGGTAAGAAGAGATTGTTACAATTAAATGAATTGGAAGAATTAAGGAATGAGTATTATGATAACGACATAATTTATAAAAAAAATTAAAGTTATGGCATGATCAGAAGATTAACCAAAAGCACTTGGAACCAGGACAAGAAGTTTTACTTTACAACATAGGTTGAAATTATTTCTGGGAAATTGAAGTCTCGTTGGTTAGGGTCATTTACTGTGACTCAAGTTTATACTTACGGAGCTATTGAAATTGAACTGGGAAATTGAAGTCTCGTTGGTTAGGGCCATTTACTGTGACTCAAGTTTATACTTACGAAGCCGTTCAAATCGAAGATCAGAAAACGAGAAATAGATTTAAAGTTAATGGACATAGATTAAAACCATATTATGAAGGTAAAAGACAAAATTTTAAAGAAGTTTTAATGATCAGTCAACCTGAATAACACTTGAATAGGTCAGGCTGACGACGTTAAACTAAGCACTTTATGGGAGGAAACCCATATTTATCTTTACTTTATTCACAATTATAGTATTTTTTTATTTAAATTTATTGCTAGTTTACGTTAGTATTAAGCTCTGCTATTCTTATTTACCCTTGTAACATCTTAAAAATTAGATCCATGAAGAAAAATTGGAACGCATTCGGACCAGAACGTAACTGTGAAAATTTTGCCTTGGGCGCCGATGACGGGTTTTTCCCGAGAGTCCAGAAAAAATTAATACAGAAGCGCGCCGACGGTGCCCTCGAGGCTGCCGAGGGCGAGACCGGTAAGATGGCGGGTTCTTGTGTTCGAGTGGCGATTTTTTACAGTTTTTGGGCGGGAATAATCTTTTTAAACTCAAAATTTCAAATTCTAGTTTTTATTTTCCCTCCAAAAATGAAGTGAAACTCTACCAATTTCATTCCTATGGCATCCAATTCCCCTGATAATCCCAGAATACGAGTTTTCAATCGGCAGAAATTTATTAGTGCTGAAGCACAACGAATCATCAACAAGTTACTGACGAAGAAAAGATTAATAAAAGAATGAGGATTCATGAATCTCAGATTGAATAATCCCATGATGGATATTGAAGAAACGATAGTGCGGTGAAGATAGGAAGTGTTGTACTACACTACTACTGCCGTGGTGGTTCGTGTGGTAAAAGAATTTTATGCAAATTTACAAGGAATCAAACAAGGAGTTGTTTATGTGCGAGGAAGATGGATGAATTTCACTCCTGCACGGATTAACGAATTATATATGATAGAAAATGTTCCTGTCTGCCACTATTCCAATTTCGTCCCAACAAGAAACCAGATGAATGAGATTTACCAGTATTTATCGGACGAAACTGACGATTGGGAAACAAGAGAAAACGGGTATGTTCGTTTTTTCTGCAACACTCCTGAATCTCGTGTCTAAACATTGGCACTTTTTCATTTCTGCAAAACCGTTATCGACAATGAAGATCGGTAAAGTTTCTAAAGAAAGTGCCATTTTAAATTACTACATCTAAAGGGGACTGCCGATCGACATTGGATCTATAATTGTGAAGTCAGTTTTGGGTCTGATCGTTCACGAATCAACTTATGGGTTTGGACACCCCTCCACAATTTTCTCACTTTGCAGTCAGTTCCAAGTGTACTGTGAGAATTGGGAAAAGGTACTGCTACCTTGGAAGCCTTTGGATCCAACTGAAAGATTCCCATCATTTGAAGATGAAAATGACATGGTCATGATAGTTGATCAATTATATTATAATTCACTGCCAGTTCAACCCCTAATTCCTGATAAGTCTCTGGTGATCCTGCGCCGAATCAAGAAATTGGAAAAGGAGGTACAAAATGTCATGAATGCAATTAATAATATCTACGATTTCTTTGATCATTTAAACTGGAGGATGAAGGAACATTTCCATCATTCTAGACATTTAAAAGATAGTTTGATACAACTAATGAGGATGAAATTAATTGAGGAGGATTTTACTGAAGAATTTCCATTCTGACCCTTCTACAACCTCTTCGTTCATGTGCAATCAATGAGCGATCTCAGAGGAGAAGCAAGTACCGAGAGGATTAGTAGATTTAAATTACTACCTATATGTCTATCTATGTATTTTGATTTGAACTTTGTATTTGCTTTGCTTTAGAATTATGCTTATAGATCTTTGTATTGTTTAGACTAAGCATAGGATGTTTTGTTTTCAGTGTTTTGAGTGTTGTGGCTTGGATTGCGACTCTGAATTAATGTATTGAGGTTGAGAAAATACCAAACTTTGGTGTGATTTATAACGTATATTGTACCCCTTGGAATTTAAATATAAATGTGATGTTTTGTGTTGTGAAATATGTGCTAACTATATCATTTAGTTACTTAAAATTATGTCTATAGTGATTAAACGAATGTCGTTTAGGCTTGGAATTGATTGAAATTGCAAAAATTTGGAATTTGGATAAAATCAATAGAGCCCGCCATTAATGCCCTCGACGCCGCCGACGGCGGGATTTTCCCGAGACTTAGGATTTAAATTCCAATTAAGCGTGCCGACGGTGCCATCGACCCCGTCGATGGCTAGCTCACGAAAAACACCTTTAACCATAATTTTGACCAATCAACTGCCACTATTCATCATCCCCTCCCTCCTAAAAACGTCATTTTTCGACTTAGGGCTTGAAAGATCTTGTATTGGGAGGCAATTTCAAGGCTTTTTGACACCGGATTTGATCATCTCTAGGTAAGAGCTTCACTTCAAGCTAAAAAATATTTGATTTTTACCATGAATTTCTCCCACATTGAGGAGATCCGAAAATTTTGGGAATGTGAAGAAATTTTGGGAAGAGATTCATGAATTTTATTGTTGAACTCTTAGAATTACTATTGGAAGCCAAGATTTACTTATTTGAAGTAATTTTTGGAATTTTTCTATAATTTGATTAGATTGAAATAGCTCCATGGCAAAAGAGAAGAGTTGAGATCAACGAGTCTTGCTTCGTCAATGCGATGGCTCAAACAACATTTACTTCCATATTTAAAAGAAAGAAGTGCATACAAGATAGAGTTTTTGAAAGTCCGGGAGGAGAAATCAAACTAGTTATAGCCGAGCGGAGGTGGGAAAACTTTTGTTACACCACCAATAAAGCGGATGCAAATGTTGTAAAAGAGTTCTGCGCCAATGTGAATTATTCTGATGATGGAATCGTTCAAGTGCGTAGATTCCCTGTTGAGTTTATTGCCGCCTGCATCTACACTTTTTATGAAATCCCAGACTCTTACAGCTGCCAATATGAATCCTTTAGTACGATGGAATGCTGCCTCAATTATGTGATCAACTTTCTCACTTATGGGAAAGGAACATAGAGGATAAAACAACGTGAACGTGTAAATTTTTCTACTTTGTTGACCTCATTTTTGGTTGAGGTTTAGTTTGTCCCATTTAGTAGCCTAGGGTCTAGTCATAGGACTTTTCCTGTTGACTATTCCTAGAAGACTAGATCTGGGACCCTCACCATTAGAAATTCTACACTCTTCTTCACTCAACTTGAAGTTCCACATGTTGGTCTCAACCTCTAAGTACTTAGTAGGTGGGGTCATTGTGGGGAAACTCAAGATGAGTCACCCTTAGGATTGCTGGACCTTAGGGTTGACCCTGGGTGTTGGTCTAGAGCTAAGGAACTCACTACACTCGCTACACTTATCTGCACTCACAATCACTCACAACCCTGAACTCAAATTTCTAGCCTAGATCCCTTGATCTTTTGGGATACTCATGTAGATGGTCACCTAAACCTACTAACCTTAGGGCTATGGTCTGGCAAGAACTATGTAGAGGACCCAAAATGGGGTTTCCTTTGGTCCATGGCTTGTTGGTGATGATTGGTACCTCAACTCTACCAAAATACCCATCTTGGCCATTGGCTTATTGGTGATGATTGGTCCTCAGTGCTTACCAAAATACCCATCTTGGCCTTTTACCCCTAAAACACCCCCAAATTACCAAAATGCCCCTCCATAGCTCAAAAATTGGCCTTTTACCCCTAAAACACCCCCTAATTACCAAAATACCCCTCTTAAAAATACCCATCTTGGCCTTTTACCCCTAAAACACCCCCAAATTACCAAAATACCCCTCCATAAACCCATCTTGGCCTTTTACCCCTAAAACACCCCCAAATTACCAAAATACCCCTCCATAGCTCCAAATCCAAAAAATTCCAAAAATTCACAGAAAATCCGAATAAATCCCAAATATTCCCAATATCATTTCTCTCAACTACCCCATGACCCAATTTGGCGAATTTGACCATCTTTAAACAAAATCCCTAAATTACTCTTTAAAGATCCAAATTTCCCCAAATCCAACTCAAATGTCCATAAATTTGATCTTAATTGACCCCAATTCCAATCCCAAACTCAAATTAACTTTTGATATGACCAAACTAAACCAAATCCAAGCTCAATTGGTCCATGATTTGAGCCCAATTTAGATTTGGGGCAAAACCCCAATTTTGACCCTATGACTTAATCTCACTCAATTGAACCCATAGCCTAGTCAATTGGCCTCAATTAATGTTGAAAAATATTTATAACACTCCTATGCATCCACAACCATCAATTGACCTTGGTGAAGCCTCATATCCATTTGATTTTGGCCTAAATCCAAAATTTCCAAATTTAGCCCCAAATTGAACCATCAATTGACCTTGGTGAAGCCTCAAATCCATTTGATTTTGGCCTAAATCCAAAATTCTCAAATTTAGTCCCAAATTGGCTAAGTCCCCAAATTTCACCCAATGGATTGCCTTAACCTATAAATTGGCATCAAATTCATGTTCAAAACTATTCACAGGTCCCTATTGACCATTTACAATAATCAATTTGGACTTAGCCCAAGGCTAACCCAAGCTAGAGCCAAGCCTAGCCCAACAATCCAATTGATTGCCTTAACCCACAAATTGGCATCCAATTCATGTTGAAAACTCTTCATGAGATCCTATTGACCATTTATAACAATAATTTTGGACTTATCCCAAGGCTAACCCAAGCTAGACCCAAGCCTAGCCCAACATGACCAAATTGATTTAAGTTCAAAATTCCCTCAAATTGACCTTTCAATTGAACTCAAAACCACTTCCATCCACCAAAGTTGTTACTTATGATCATCCACACCAAATGGAATAATTATTTGGGGCAATTGACATGGCTAACCTTGCCCAAACCCAAGTTTTCTTCATTTGCACCCACTTGGACCCATACACTAAATGTGACCTAACCACCTTGGAACTACCAAATTAACTCCACCACAACCATTAGTTGGACTTAGTGACCAGTCCAAACACCATGAAATAACCTAAATCAAGACATGGACCAAAGGTCCCCCAAATTAAGGGATCTTATTTCCAAAAATGCACATGCTTAGGATATCTTTGCCAAATCCAAGCACATTTACATTGAATTACTGTGATGGATTCCTCTGGGTTCCCTGAGCTCATAGCCACCTCCCTCTGGCCCGCCGGCCAGCCTAGTGGCCAAAAAAGCCCAAAACCGAGAGCCACTCCAATGGCACCTAACCTAAATCAAACCTAGAGGCCAGCTCACTCAAATCAAACTATGGAGCTCCTCTGCCCTCCACTTAAGCACCACAATGCACCTAAACTTATGCCCTGAAAGCCACCCCATGGCCATTTTTATAAAAACTCACCTCCCACGACCATGGGAGGTGTGCTGAAAATTTCTTAGAGAGGCCCCTCCAAACTCCACACAGAGCTTCCCTAGGATCCCTTCAGTGCATTCCAACCATTTTTCCTCACCCATTCCCCTTACCAGAGCTCAATTTTGAGCTTGAAACCTTGCCGGAAACCAGGACAGAACCCAATACACCTCCACACTCCACCAAACTTCAATTGCTTGTGCCCACACCTTCACAAGAGTGAAAGAACCTAGAGCCCCATCAAATCCCCCTTCCACAGAGCCTCTACCACAGCTCTAGACCAACACCTGAAATTGAGCTTGGTCGATTTCACACCTAGACTTCACACCAAGGCTAGGGACTCAATCTCTAGCCTCCTTGGACCCCAACGAACATGCCAAGCACCTCTGATTGAAGCCTCCCTTCTCAGAGCAAGGGTATAAAACTCCTCCTCCTCCCGAGCTTATTTTGATTCTCCATTTACTTAAGCTCGATTTCTTGGTAACTTAGCCGTATAAATGTGTTCGTCTCACTTAGACGAGTCCATAGGATCAAGCCCCAAGTGATTTGGTTGAGTTTAGGCTGAGCTCTTAAGGTTTTGGTTTGGATGGGCACAGGATCATTCTATCGGGGACGATGACGGGGAGCCGTTCGATCAAGCGTGTGTCAAACGGAAGGGGGAGATCGATCCGGACGGCCCTTCGAGACATGAATAACGGGCCGAGTCAGCAAGCTACGTGGACGGCTGCGTCCAACCGGAGCGTGCCACGTAGGCTTTCGGAGCCGTCGTGGGTTGAGGTGGCACGCGCGGTTTAAATAGAAAAATAGGGGTATTTTCTTATTTATTTAATACCCTGGCACGCGCTGTTTAAATAGATAAATAGGGCTTTTTCCTATTTATTTAAATACCCTTAACTTTATGCCTTCGGAGCCGTCGTAGGTTGAGGTGGCACGCGTAGTTTAAATAGATAAATATGGCTTCTTCTATTTATTTAAATACCCCCAAACTTATAAAATCCTATCTTGGTGTAGAAAAATCACAAAAATAAAATAAAAATACCCTCTTGCTCAGTGAACAGAGGACAATAATGTGGAGCCCATTTGATGCATAAAATATTTTTAATTAATTAAATACTATTTGGAATCATTTGATTCTCCATGCATATATACACATCACATTGGCTTAAAATTTTGACATGTTGCAGCCTCTGTAGGGGGGAACATTCTCTGATTTTTCTAAAGTCAGATGAGGTCCCTACACAGAGACCCATATTTTTCAAGTTATTTCCCATCATTTCCTTAAAATAATCATGAAAATTAGCATATTAATTATTAAATCCCAAGAAAATTTTGGAAGGTCTACCATGACCAGAGAAACGTTTGGAAATAATTTCATGAGTCAAGTCATTTAAAATATCCTTAAATTTTTAAATACTAAATCACTAAGATAATTAATTTTAAAAAATTTAAACATTTGAATGACTTGATTTTTTATCTTCATTATGATTTATGATCCACAAAACTTATCATAAAGTTTCAAAATATTTTGAGTTCATTTAATAACTTAAATTGATTTTTAAAAATAAATACCATTTTTAACACTTAAATGATTTTTTTTAAAAATCAAAATATAACTCAAAAAATTATGAAACATAGTTTTTTTAGTTCTTTGTGATAAGAGATATTTTATAAACATAAAATAATATTTAAAGTAAAAACTTAATTTTTGGCCTATTTTAACTATTTAAATAATTAAAAATTCATAAAAACCACAAAAATAATAAAAATCATGGAAATGTTCTAAATTGTTTCCCAATTACTTAGGAACAATTAGAATATTTTTCCTGATTTTCTAAATAAAGATATTGAATTTCAAAGCATAAAAATAATTTTTAAAAAGGCTAAAAATGAGTTTTCACTAAAATAATCCCAATAAATAAAGAAAAAAACAGAAAAATATAAAATTTGCTCCTCTGAGTTTTTTGACCTTGGGGAGATTTTTTAAAAATACAAAACTTAATTTTCACCCCCTAAAATATTTTATTTCTATTAAATAAACTAGAATTTAAAATAACTCTAATAAAACACAGAGAATTAAAAAAATTATGAAATTTTATCCAAAAGCTTCTCTTGTTTAGGTATACCTCTAGTAAAAATTTCAAGCNTTACTTAGGAACAATTAGAATATTTTTCCTAATTTTCTAAATAAATATATTGAATTTTAAAGCTTAAAAATAATTTTTAAAGGCCAAAAAATGAGTTTACACTAAAATAATTCCAATAAAGTAAAAAAAATCAGAAAAATATAAAATTTGTTCCTCTGAGTTCTTTGACTTTAGGGAAATTTTTTAAAAATACAAAACTTAATTTTTACCACCTAAAATATTTTATTTTTATTAAATAGTTTAGATATTATAATAATTCTAATAAATCACAGAGAATTCAAAAAATTGTGATATTTAATCCAAAGATTTCTTTGGTCTAGTTCTACCTCTAGTAAAAAATTCAAGGGATTATAATTTACCTTGGTCAAGTTAGGATTTTTCTTTGAAAAATACTATTTTTGNCTTTGAAAAATCTTATTTTTGCATTAAAATAATTATATAAATTAAATTAAATTTTGAAAAATCACATTTTCTCATCTGATGTCTCAATTGACCCATGAATGAGGTAGGATAAAACTTTCAAAGTCATTTGAATATAATTTGACAAATTATGAAGTGTTAAAGCCTTAGGGGCAAATGTGTAATTTTGGAAATTTTGCGTTAATTAACATTTAGGCTTAATTTAAANAGTGTTAGAGCCTTAGGGGCAAATGTGTAATTTTGGAAATCTTGCCTTAATTAACATTTATGCCTAATTCAAGGAGGAAAAATGGGTAACCTCTGATATTAATCAATTTATTTGATGTTTGAAACACAAAGGGGTTAATTGGTAGAAACTCTGATCTTAATCAATTCATTTGATGTATGAAACACACTCTAATATTAATCAATTCACTTGATGTTTGAAACATAAAGGAGTTAATTGGTAGAAACCAATTCTTAATTGGTAGAAACCAATCTCACTTTCCTCATTAAAAAGATAAGTTAATAACTTTCTAAATTATTAAAATTTGGGAAACCAATCTTATTTTCTTAATTAAGACTAATAAATTCCTAAATTATTAAAATTTGTAAGTATATTATAATTTCACTTTCTTAATTAAGTTAATAAATTTCTAAATTATTAAAATTTGGAAGTTTATTAAAATCAAATGATCCTGGACTTAGGGGTATGAATTTTGAAGTCAATAATTAATCAATTTAATACCCCTTTATTGATGATCCTAGACTTAGGGGTATGACTTTTGAAGTCAATAATTAATCAATTTAATACCCCTATGTTGACATTCAAATAAAATTCAAATCATGAGTCATGACAACTTAAAATTTAACCTTTTCAAAACTAATTAAGACACTCACCTAGGTCTTAAGGGCTTTGTGGCGACTTAGGCTAAATCAAAATTGACTAAATGAGGATTAAAGAAATAAAAATATCAAAATCAAACATCCTTGAAGNAAATTAAGGGATCTTATTTCCAAAAATGCACATGCTTAGGATATCTTTGCCAAATCCAAGCACATTTACATTGAATTACTGTGATGGATTCCTCTGGGTTCCCTGAGCTCATAGCCACCTCCCTCTGGCCCGCCGGCCAGCCTAGTGGCCAAAAAAGCCCAAAACCGAGAGCCACTCCAATGGCACCTAACCTAAATCAAACCTAGAGGCCAGCTCACTCAAATCAAACTATGGAGCTCCTCTGCCCTCCACTTAAGCACCACAATGCACCTTGAGAGCCACCCCATGACCATTTTTATAAAAACTCACCTCCCATGGCCATGGGAGGTGTGCTAAAAATTTCTTCACCCCATGGCCATTTTTATAAAAACTCACCTCCCACGGCCATGGGAGGTGTGCTGAAATTTACTCAGAGAGGCCTCTCCAAACTTCACACAGAGCTTCCCTAAGATTTCTTCAGTGCATCCCAACCATTTTTCCTCACCCATTCCTATTGCCAGAGCTCAATTTTGAGCTCGAAACCCTGCGGGAAACCAGGACAGAACCCAATACACCTCCATAGTCTACCAAACTTAAATTAACTTCATCCACACCTTCACAACAGTGAAAGAAACTAAATCCCTATCAAATCCTCCTTCCACAGAGCCTCTACCATAGCTCTAGACCAACACCTGAAAATGAGCTTGGTCAAATTCATACTTAGGCCTTACACCAAGATCATGGACTCAATCCCTAGCCTTCTTGGACCCCAAAGAACANCCCATGGCCATTTTTATAAAAACTCACCTCCCACGACCATGGGAGGTGTGCTGAAAATTTCTTAGAGAGGCCCCTCCAAACTCCACACAGAGCTTCCCTAGGATCCCTTCAGTGCATTCCAACCATTTTTCCTCACCCATTCCCCTTACCAGAGCTCAATTTTGAGCTTGAAACCTTGCCGGAAACCAGGACAGAACCCAATACACCTCCACACTCCACCAAACTTCAATTGCTTGTGCCCACACCTTCACAAGAGTGAAAGAACCTAGAGCCCCATCAAATCCCCCTTCCACAGAGCCTCTACCACAGCTCTAGACCAACACCTGAAATTGAGCTTGGTCGATTTCACACCTAGACTTCACACCAAGGCTAGGGACTCAATCTCTAGCCTCCTTGGACCCCAACGAACATGCCAAGCACCTCTGATTGAAGCCTCCCTTCTCAGAGCAAGGGTATAAAACTCCTCCTCCTCCCGAGCTTATTTTGATTC
>JXCR01144179.1:23034-36651 GCA_002079205.1 Phalaenopsis hybrid cultivar | reverse complement strand
AGAATTTGACTAAGGACCTCTTACCTCGCTTCCCTGTGGGATCGATAAATGGGACTCCACTAGAGCCCTATATTACTCGAGCGATACGTATACTTGCGTTTGAAATTGTGACTTTACAAAATCATTATAAATATATAAATCTAGATTCATAAATTCTTGCATACTAAAAGTTGGATCAAGTTTTTGGCGTCATTGCCGATGGATTAAATCTTCTAGTAGTGGTGTCAAATTCTTGTATTTTTAGGTATATAAAAAGTCGCTGTCAAGTTTTTGGCGTCGTTGTCGGGGAAGCTTCGATAAGAAATTTAGAAGAATATTAGTTGAAGTGATTAAGCTTAGACTTGGAAAATTGTAGTGTCATAAAAACTGTTTTGTGCGAAAATTATTTTTATATGAAAAAATGTTGAANGAAGCAGAAGCCTAGTGAAACCTTGACAGACTATATTTTGAAGTGGAGAAACCTTAGCATGAAATGTGAACCGCAGCTACAGGAACTTCAGGATATATTTGGAGGTGGAGAAACCATAGCATGAAATGTGAACCTCAGCTACAGGAACATCAAGCGGTTGAAATTCTCCTGAAAGCATTCATGGGCCAGTAGCTTTCATGCTTAAGGGACTCACCATCAAATCCTTCGAGAAGTTACCCAGTAAAGCCAGCAGTCTGCAGGAGGAGATGCACATGAAAAGGCTAAGGTGATCAGAGTATTCGAAAAGAAATCAGGGGTAGTCGCAACTGTCGACAAAGGAAAGCATCCAATAAAGATATATGTTGAAGATCATTAGCAATCCTCGCCACAGTACTCTCAGAAATAGAGCGGTCAATCCAACCAACGACCATCTCAGGAGGAATCACCCCGAACAGCGGGTAAAAGATTATCCCTGTTAGAGTGACAGAAAGTTGTTTATTTCCTTCAAAGATGAAGCTGTACCTAAAATATTCAAAAGCTTGATGAAGAAACCAGAATTCAAACTACCTGATCCAAAGAAACTTGATATTCAAAAGCTTGATGAAGAAACTTGTTTACTCCTTCAAAGATGAAGCTGTACCTAAAATATTCAAAAGCTTGATGAAGAAATCAAGAATTCAAATCCCTGATCCAAAGAAACCTGAAGAGGTGGATAAGAAGAATGAACCAAATTATTGCCCATACCACCAGAAAACCCGAAGAGGTGGATAAGAAGAATGAACCAAATTATTGCCCGTACCACCGGTTGCTTAGGGAGGTGGATAAGAAGAATGAACCAAATTATTGCCCGTACCATCGGTTGCTTGGGCACACTATTGACAAGTGTTTTATCTTTAAAGATTGGCTCGAGAAGAACCTCAAGGAAGAGAATATTACAATCCCGAAGGAATATTTGAGAGAACCTGAAAAGGGTTCCATAAACATGATTTCAGCTGAGTCAATCTCCCCAATCGATCCATATGTCGGGACGAGGATGGAGTACAACTTGGGATGAACTCAAGAGGGTCCTTAATCAAATACAGGATTCATCAAAACAAGCTTCTACAAATACCAGAGTACAACTTGGGATGAACTCAAGAGGGTCCTCAATCGGATACAGGATTCATTGAAACAAGTTTCTACAAATACCAAAGAAGGATGGAATGAGGTATGGAGTAGATCATCCAAGAAGATACTAAACAAGCTACAGTCTGCATCAAAGCAAGCCTCCATTCAAAGTATGCAGCATACCGAGCCTGAGATGAAGATTTCACCAGAAAATTCATCATCGTCCAGGATAAAGAACAAGAAAAAGAAGAGCGTCACTACCACGATTGATAACATGGGGGGTAGGATAGGGGCTGCCTCTACTAGATTGGTTGTCTCGGATTCGGGGAAGAAAGTCCTCAACCCCCTTGACTTTGTATGATTATCTTTTTGTCCTTCCAGGGTCTTATGAATATAATGGTTGTGATTTCGGCTACGTTCTGACTATTTCTGGTAATAACGTGACTGATTATAACCAAGCTAGTTGCGATCTCGATCCTCAAAATGATCCTCAAATCGTACTTGAGTCCGATGAACTTGTTGTCAAGTCTAAAGAAGACATCAACGATATCGCTTACGACAACACTGAAGAGCCAACTCTCGAGCGTCATGGTGCACCGCTCGCCATTAACTTAGACCTCATTGACGAAGAGGAAAAGACACCAGAAGATTCAACAATGATATCTCGAGAAGAAGAAGTCACAGAAGTCAACTTAAGAAGCGGAAAGGTGTTACCACTAAGAACAGAAAGGTGTTACCACCAAGAACAGCTCCAGCAGACAAAGGAAAACCGATAATGACTCGAGAGGAAATACCCCCACCTCCACCAGTGGAAGAGCCGCATAATCAAGATAAAATCAAAGGATCATATAAAGTAGATTACAACGTGCTAGCTCATCTTAGGCAGTTGCCTGCTGGACTAAGCATCTACGACGCTTTGATCCTGTCAAAGGAGATGAGAGAATCTCTGGTCATAGCTTTGCTAGATCCAGAAATTTGCTTAGCTCAGTTGGCTAGCACCTCCTCAGATGAAGTTTGCTCGTTGAGAGAACAACAAAGGGTAACCTTTACAGACGAAGTCTTGCTGCTCGGTACCGCCGACTACAACCGTCCTCTCTACATCTCCGTCAACATTGGCAGATTTGTGTTATCCAGAGTTTTAGTGGATCTTGGAGCATCTCTTAACTTGATGAGTCTACGAACGTTAGCATATTTGGACTTCGACATTCAGGAGCTCATCTCCGATAGGATGATGTTAAGAGGATTCAACTGAGAAAGAGCCCTTGGATCAATTTCATTACTTATGAAGGTTGGAGAACTTGTAACAACCGTTGAGCCCTTGGATCAATTTCATTACTTATGAAGGTTGGAGAACTTGTAACAACCGTTAAATTTTATATCATCGACACCGAGACCTCTTTTAACGCTCTGTTGGGTCGACTGTGGATTCATGGGCACAATATGGTTCCATCATCCCTACATTAGTGCATTAAATACCGGAAAGATGGTCAAGAAAATTGTATTAGGGAGACCTACAACCATTTTCAGTGCATGAAGTTGGTATCCATGAAGATGCTGCCTACTACACGCCTCCAAAGAAGACTGTCTTCTCGCGCGAGATTTTGACAAACAAAGAAAAAGACTCAGAGGGATCACAAAAAGAAGGCCAGATTACTCCGCTTCAACAACCTTTTACCACTCCCCTACAACGAGTTGGTGGAGGTTCTTCTAGTCCACGCACACGAGGTCGAGGCCGGGGACGCAGACGAGGAAAGATCAATTTAATTATTGAACGGACTAGGCCAACTATCAACATTGGTGATGGAGATAGTTCTGAAAATGAGATAATGATGAAAAAGCAAAGAAGCCTCAGTACGAGATATCCCTAGAAGATACAGAAAATATGAAACAATGTATGATCGGATAAACCACTATGTGGATACTATGACCCTCACTCCGATTCTCCCTCAAAAGATCGAGAGTTTAGAGGTCAAGGAAGTACGTAGTGTTGGTTCAAAGCCGATCAAATTTTACCGTGCTTCTACCTCTACTAAGCTTGAGAAACATGTAAATTTGGATGTTGATTCTAATGAATTAATGGAGTTGCCTCTTGGTTACTTCTCGCCTTGTGTTCAAAAGTTAATTCAACAGGGACATTTACCAAAAAAAATTGCAAAAGATAAATTTCAAATCTTTGAAAAATTGTGGAATACTAAAAGACGAACTCCCAATTCAAAAGAAGGTCTCGGATTTGGTACAGTTGGACCAGTCGATGATTTTGAATTTTGCATGGTTGTTACTATTGAGTTAGAAAAAGATTATCTCAATATAGATGATGACTCTACTGATCAACCAATAAGAATTTTGCATGGTTGTTACTAGTGAGTCAGAAGAGGATTGTCTCGATATAGAGAATGACTCTGCTGATCAACCAATAGAAGATGCTCCGCCAGAGGAAATTAAATCCACTATCGATGAATTGAAAGAGATTAACCTCGGGACTGAAGAACGACCCCAGCCTACATTTAAAGGTTCTCTACATAATGACGAAGAATCTGTAGAACTGGTCAAACTATTAGCAGAGTTCAAAGATTGCTTTGCATGGAGCTATGATGAAATGTCAGGACTGTCAGCGGAGGTTGCATTCCATAAACTTGCGGTGGACAAGAATGTAATCCCAGTAAAACAAGCTCCAAGGAGAATGTGCCTCAAAATAGAACAACAAGTCATCGCGGAGGTAAAGAAGTTAATAGATGCTAACTTTGTTAAAGAAGAGCAGTTCCCCGCGTGGTTATCCAATATTGTACCGGTTAAAAAGAAAAATGGACAGATCTGCGTTTGCATCGACTTCAAAGATTTGAACAAGGCATGTCCAAAAGACGAGTTCCCTCTACTATACCGGGAATGATGGTGGACATCGCTTCAACACATGAAATTTTCTCCTTCATGGACGGATCGTCTGGGTATAACCAAATCAAGAGGGCTCCTGAAGATGCAACGCTTACAGCTTTCAGAACACCGCGTGATGCCGTTCGTCCTAAAGAATGCCGGAACGACATATCAGCGTGCAATGACGAAGATTTTTTATGACCTCATTCACAATCAAGTAGAATGCTACGTGGATGATCTGATCATCAAAAGTAAATTTGACGACCTCATTCACAATCAAGTAGAATGCTACGTGGATGATCTGGTCATCAAAATTAAACAAAAAATAGACCACTTGTATAATTTGAGGATAGTGTTTGAACGATTACGATGATATGACCTTAAAATGAATCCCTTAAAGTGCGCCTTTGGCGTCACCTCCGGGAAATTTCTAGGATTCGTTGTCCTTCATCGGGGAATCGAGATCAACCCAAATAAGATTAAAGCTATCTTGAAAATGCCCCCCCTAAAACCTTGAAGCAGTTACGTTCCTTCCAAGGGAAGTTGGCATATCTGAGACGCTTTATTTCTAATCTCTCAGGTAGGTGTCAGCCTTTCTCAGCCTTAATTAAAAAGGACGCCAAATTTATTTTGGAAGAGAAATGCCAGCGGGCCTTTCAGGACGTTAAACAATATTTAATGACACCTCCTGTTTTGGCAGCCCCTATCCCAGAGAAACCATTGATACTTTATACCGCGACTTTAGATGACTCTCTTGGTGCCCTCTTAGCCCAAATGAATGAGGAGGGAAAAGAAAATTCTCTCTACTACTTGATTCGTCGTCTAATACCGACAGAGGTAAGGTATCCACCTATTGAGAAGCATTGTCTAGCACTAATTTTTGCCGCTCAAAAACTTAGACATTACATGCTTTCTCATAAGAACGCCCTAATTTTGAAAGTTAATCCATTGCAATATTTGATGACCCGACCAATACTCTCCGGACGTTTAGCGAGTTGGTCAATGATCTTCTTGCAATTTGATATAACTTTTGTACCCCTCCGTGTTATCAAAGGACAAATTTTAGTAGATTTTCTCTCTGCACACCCACTGCCAGCTGAGTCCTCTCTCAACGACGAGTTACCAGACGAGCAGATACTACAGATGGAATTTTCCAGTGCTCAGCGCTGGGAAATGTACTTCGACGGTGCTTCATCAGCCAGGAAAAATAAGGGATCAGGCACAGTTATACCAGGTAAGGCAGGGATCGGTTTGATCTTTATTACACCAGATAAGGGTATGTTGAGGTTTTTGTACCCCCTGATGGAGCCATGTACTAAGAATGAAGCAGAATATGAAGCCTTAATCACCGGATTGGAATTGGCAATTTCGATGGATACAACGAACATTGATATGGTGACTCTCAACTTGTCATCCAGCAAGTCGCCGGACAATACAAAATTCTAAAACCAAGCTTAACTGACTCTCAACTTGTCATCCAGCAAATCGCTGGACAATACAGAATTCTGAAACCAAGATTAGCAGAATACCATCTGTACGCGAAGAAGCTTCTGAAGTGATTCCTGAGGTGACTTTCTACCGGATTCCTCGAGGAGATAATGCTCATGCCGACGCTTTAGCGAAACTCGTTAAGGAAAAGGCGTGTCCCCCAAAGGATTCCATCGAAGTCACGGTGCAAGGAAGATGAGTCTTGTCTCGGACCGACTTCAAAACCCTTCACAAACTTGGAAAAGAAGAAACCGTGAATACAGTTGCAGACATCAACTAAGATTGGTGCAGGTTATTAATAGAATATTTGCATACTGGAAAGCTACCAGTTGACAAGTCTGAGGCACACCACATCACAAGAAGGGCCATGTCTTACGCCCTGGTGGGAAATGTTCTCTACAGAAGATCGTTCGACCAAATGTGGCTACGGTGTTTGAGCAGAGCCGAGGCATAAAATATTGTCAAGGAAGTACATGTCGAATTGTGTGGCGCTCACCAGTCGGGACCAAAAATGAAAATGAAGATTAAAACACTCTGATATTATTGGCCAGCAATAATGTCCAATTGCATGGATACTGCTAGAAGATGTCACCAATGCCAGGTTCATGGGGTGGTCTTACACCAGCCTCCGAATGTGCTACACCCAACTGTTGCCTCGTGGTCATTTGAGTGTTGGGGCACAGACATAATAGGTCCAATAGATCCTCCATCTTCTAAAGTACACAGATTCATACTTGCCGCTACAGATTACTTCTCCAAATAGGCAGAGGCAGTACCGTTACGTGAGGTTACGGCACAACACGTCCTTCAATTTTTCAAAAGCCAAATCGTCTACCATTTCGGAGTACCGCGAAGAATAATCTCTGACAATGAGACAGCTTTTAAAAGTACGAAGATCAATAATTTCGTCAGAAGGCATGGGATAGATTGGAGATACTCTACAATTTACTATCCCAGAGCAAATGGTCTGGCTGAAGCTTTCAATAAGATACTGGTACAAATTTTGAAGAAAACACTCGATGAAAATAATGCTCGTGTACGGGACCGAGGTCGTGCTACCGCTAGAGATCCAGACACCATCTCTCAGAGTTGCCGTTGCCAACCAACTTATAATAGAAGAAAGCACAAAACTCAGACTTGAAGAACTGGAGAGTCTTAAGGGAAAATGATTGGAAGCAGAGCAACATTTGGAGCTCTACCAGGCAAAGATGGTACAAGCCCATGACAAATTGATCCGCCCAAGGACATTTAAAATTGGAGACCTCGTACTCGTGCTCAAAAGACCTATCCTTGCTCGCCGCAAAATAGGTGGCAAATTCTAGCCAACTTGGGAGGGACAATTTATCGTTGAGAAGGTTTATACAGGAGGAGCCTACTAGTTAGTGGACTTCCAGGGTGAAAGACCCATGTTACCGATAAACAGATGATACTTGAAGACCTGTTATACGACCTGATGCTGCTTAATGCTGCTTACCTCTGCTCGCTTCTGCTTGCTTTGAAAAGATGAAACCTTGATTGTTTTAGGGTTATCTATTTGGCCATATGTCTATGACTGGGTCCAAATTTTGTAATTAATCTCATACATAATGAAAATTTTGAGAGAATTTTTGAGCTTTACACGTTCTCTTTTGAATTTTAAAATTCAATTAAATTAAAACAGAACTCACACATAAAATGAGTAATCTTTTTCACCAAAACAAACTAAAATTTAATGAACACTCGGTTTTATTCTTGTTCATGCCAAACTTCGGCCCACTGATGTTTCTTTCTGTCGTCTGCAGAGAAAATGTCAGGACAGAGGCTGATCTTTACCTTCCAGGACGGCTGGAACCTCGCACTAAATGAAGAGATGGCGCCACAAGGAGGTGTCATAGATTTTGACATGGATTTCAACCAGATTGATATGGACTACGACGGTCCACTAATGGGCGTAGTCAGCAATGAAGAGAAGAAGAGACTACCCTCACTGTTGAGGGTGACCACTCTGGACGACGCGTCACGTAAGGGTAAAAACGTGATAGCAGAACAAGATCCGATGGAGGGGCCTAGCCGACTGCCCTCCATGATAGCTACTCCGGTGAGGGGCTTTATAGCTGCCCATAGTGAACAACTGCCAAATACTCCTCTCCGCAGAACACAACGCAGAAATGCAAGCCGAAAGAAACAGAGAGCCTTCCTGCGACAGGAGCGCAAGCACCAAAGAAACTTAAACAGTTTTCTTACCCCCATTCCTAAGGGACATATCTACGATCCATATCTGAGAGAGACTTCTGCCAGCCTGCCCACTACAAATGAAGAATTAGGATTTCTGACAGGATCAGCTGTACCCCCGGTCCCAGATATCTTGTGTAGAGGTTGCCCAACATGCAACGTCGAGATACCGACCAGGACATCAGTCACGGACGCATTTGTAGAATGCTCGGACTGCAACGTTTTACATCTACAACATTTTAGTACCTTAGAAGAATACACGTCAAGCACCAACAAGTCTCAGACTTCAAATTTTGTGGCAAACGAGCTGTATGTCCCACTGGGGACGGATCAATGCGCACCGCGGAGCCCGGGATCATACATCCCGCTTGAGGCTGAATCTCATATTCCAGATCAGCCAGCACCGGTTTGGATTCCCGCCTAGGCCCGGAGGAAAGAACACCCCAGACAAATGCCAACTCCCGGAATGGTAGAATACTACAAAATAAACAAGGTAAAAAAAAGAGAATTTGAGTTCTATGAAGAGGTTCAAGGAAAGTTTATCAACATATTGGAAGGTCTGGAACTATATACCAAGGTTTTCTCTGAAACTGATGAAAGAAGCATCTTGGACTGCATCTTCGATTTGAGAGATAGAGTTTGAGCAGGCCTTCTCATGGAATGAACGTACTCCGAGCCGAAGAAATGGATGCGGAGAAAGGGAAGAATCACCATCCAGTGCGGATGTTGCTACAACTTTACAAACGACAGATATGGAAATCCGCCTGGGATACTCAGATACGACCAAGTGGATCCGTTACCACCGATGATAAAGTGGATGATAAAGAGAATGGTCAAGTGGAATATCCTACCCGCTACTTGCATTCCTAACAGTTGCATCATCAACATTTATGAAGAATGTGACTGCATTCCTCCGCACATTGACCATCATGACTTTGTGAGGCCTTTTTGCACGGTCTCATTCATGAGTAAGAGCAATATTTTGTTTGGAAAAGAAATCAATATAATCGGCCCTGGTGAATTCAGAGGAGTCGTGGAGATTCCCCTTCCAGTTGGTTCAGTACTTGTTCTCAAGGGCAACGGTGCAGACGTTGCCAAGCACTGCATTCCAAGAGTACGACACCGTAGGGTGTCCGTGACCTTCCGCAGAATCGATGACAGTAAGATACCATATGGATTCCAGCAAGACCTGGAGTTGGAAGAACTGTTTCCTTACAAGCTATGAGAAGGTTGTACCTCTGAATACATGCGAAGGAAACTCTTATCCTGGAGCATGACTCAGAAGGTCTGCTTGATCAAGAGCTCGATATACCAAGCGCATAGGATTCACTTGCTTTCTTTTAGCAAGCATGACATGTATCTGATGTAATCAGTCTATGATGTACTCAAATCTTGAGAAGACTCTCAATGCATTTTAGCATGTATTACATGATGTACTCTTTTTGAGGCATTAGCCGATATTTGATCTGTAGCATCTTTATTGAAGCAGATTAATGGCAATTTTTCTCAAGTTGTGACTTTTTGTCAATTGCCTTTTCGTGCGATGGATGAAAGCCCCGAACCATGCAATGGTTCAGAGTTCCAATGAACAAAGAACAAAATGACGATTTTTTTAACAATAAATAAAACACAAATAAAAGATAATTGTAACAAAACCAATTTCTTTTGAAAATCAACCAATTGAAATTAAAACTTTAAAAAACACATTTTTGAAAAATCAATTGTGACAAAAGCAACAGGAAAATAAAACAAACTTGTCGAGTGGATACTTTCGTTTTCGGAATTTCCTACTCCTTATGCGCGCGGCACAACCATCGTTATCTACACTAACTTTCTACACATCCTCGTAGAATTTCGCGTTCTGCACATAACTCCATGAAGCTCTACAAATCTTCTTCAAGATCAACATTTCCACATGACACACTACCGCAAATTCAACATCACAAGCTCTTTGTAAATTTCAAATCACATCTTCAAATCAGTACCTAAATCATGATTCTCATATCTTTGAATTGATACCTAAATTTCAATTCTCTCATCTTTGAATTGATACTTACATTTCAATTCTCATTTCCCAATCAGTCCTACATTTCTGATTCATTACATTTGAGGTCGGACCTTACATTCTGACACCTTCTTTTGAGAATTGACTTACATTTCAATTGTCATTTCTGAATCAGCCCTAAATTTCTGATTCATTACATTTGAGGTCGGACCTTACATTCCGACACTTTCTTTTGAGAATTGGCCTACATTTCAATTCTCATTTTCGAATCAGTCCTAAGTTTCTGATTCTTTACATTTGAGGTTGGACCTTACATTCCGACACTTTTTTTTTAAAATTGAAATACATTTCAATTCTCATTTTCGAATCAGTCCTAAATTTCTGATTCATTACATTTGAGGTCGGTCCTTACATTCCGACACCCTCTTTTGAGATTTGAGCTACATTTCAATTCTGATTTCCAAATCAACCCTAATTTTTTATTCTTTACATTTGAGGTCGGACCTTACATTCTGACACTTTCTTTCGAGAATTTACCTACATTTCAATTCTCATTTCCGAATCAGTCTTACATTTCTGATTCTTTACATTTGAGGTTGGACCTTACATTATGACACTTTCGTTTGAGAATTGACCTACATTTCAATTCTCATTTCCGAATCAGTCCTACATTTTTGATTCTTTACATTTGAGGTCGGATTTTACATTCCAACACTTTCGATTGAGAATTGACCTACATTTCAATTCTCATTTCCGAATCAGACCTAAATTTCTGATTCTTTACATTTGAGGTAGGACCTTACATTCCAACACCTTCTTTCAATAATTGACCTACATTTCAATTCCCATTTTCGAATCAGCCCTAAATTTCTGATTCTTTACATTTGAGGTCGGTCCTTACATTTCGACACCTTCTTTTGAGAATTGACTTACATTTCAATTCTCATTTCTGAATCAGCTTTAAATTTCTGATTCTTTACATTTGAGGTCGGACCTTACATTCCGACAATATCTTTTGAGAATTGGCCTACATTTCAATTCTCAATTCCGAATCAGCATTAAGTTTCTGATTCTTTACATTTGAGGTTGGACCTTACATTCCAACACTTTCTTTTGAGAATTGGCCTACATTTCAATTCTCATTTCTGAATCAGTTCTAAATTTCTGATTCCTTACATTTGAGGTTGTTCCTTACATTCTGACACCTTCTTTTGAGAATTGACTTACATTTCAATTCTCATTTCTGAATCAGTCTTAAAATTTTGATTCTCTACATTTGAGGTCGGACCTTACATTCTGACACTCTCTTTTGGGAATTGACCTACATTTCAATTCTAATTCTTGAATCAATCCTACATTTCTAACTCATTACATTCGAGGTCGGTCCTTACACTCTAACTCTCCCTCTTTTTGAATTGATATCTGAAGTTCAATTCCTACCTCGGGGTCAACACTTACATTTTGACTCCCATCCTTTGGAAATCTTTGAAATTTTCATAACTCAAAATTCACACTCCGATCTCTAGCGAGAGTCCCTACTTCTCGGCTTGATTAAACACACAATCTGCTAATTCTCCAGCAGAAACAAATCACACACACAACTCTACACGTACTTCTGGGTCTGCTGACTTAGGAATCTGTATTCATTTTGTTGATCTCATCAGTCAATGCCAATACGTGCGGTGTGCTTGCCCAGCACACCACACCGATTGGGGGTCCATTTGTTCACCTCATTTTTGGTTGAGGTTTAGTTTGTCCCATTTGGTAGCCTAGGGTATAGCCATAGGACTTTTCCTATTGACTATTCCTAGACGACTAGATCTGGGACCCTCACCATTAGAAATTCTACACTCTTCTCCACTCAACTTAAAGTTCCACATGTTGGTATGAACCTCTAAGTACTTAGTAGATGGGGTCACTACCGGGGAAACTCAAGATGAGTCACCCTTAGGATTGCTGGACCTTAGGGTTGACCCTGGATGTTGGTCTGTAGCTAAGGCACTCACTACACTCACTACACTTAGCTGCACTCACAATCACTCACAACCCTCAACTCAAATTTCTAGCCTAGATCCCTTGATCTTTTGGGATACTCATGTAGATGGTCGCCTAAACCTAATAGCCCTAGTGCTATGGTCTGGCTAGAACCACTATGTAGAGGACCCAAAATGGGGTTTCCTTTGGTCCATGGCTTATTAGTGATGATTGAGACTTCAACTCTACCCAAATCCCCATCTTGGCCTTTTACCCCTAAAACACCCCCAAATTATCAAAATACCCCTCCATAGATCCAAATCCCAAAAAAATCCAAAAATTCCCAGAAAATCCCAATAAATCCCAAATATTCCCAATTACATTTTTCTCAACCACCCCATAACCCAATTTGGCCAATTTGACCATCTTTAACCAAAATCCCCAAATTACTCTTAAAGACCCAAATTTCCCCAAATCCAACTCAAATGTCCATAAATTTGATCTCAATTGAGTTTAAAGATCCAAATTTCCCCAAATCCAACTCAAATGTCCATCAATTTGATCTCAATTGACCCCAATTCTAGTCCCAAACTCAAATTTACTTTTGAAATGACCAAACCAAACCAAATCCAAGCTCAATTGGTCCATGATTTGAACCCAATTTTGATTTGGGGCAAAACCCCAATTTTGACCCTATGACATAATCTCACCAAATTGAAATCCTAGCCAATTGGCCTCAATTAATTTTGAAAAATTTTTATAACTTTAATATGCATCAAAATCAACCATCAATTGACCTTGGTGAGGCCTCAAGTCCATTTGATTTTGGTCTAAATCCAAAATTCCCAAATTTAGCCCCAAATTGGCTAAGTCGCCAAATTTCACCCAATTGATTGCCTTAACCTTCAAATTGGCATCCAATTCATGTTCAAAACTCTTCATGAGGTCCCTATTGACCATTTATAACAATCAATTTGGACTTAGCCCAAGGCTAACCCAAGCTAGACCCAAGCCTAGCCCAACATGACCAAATTGATTAAAGTTCAAATTTCCCTTAAATTGACCTTTCAATTGACTCAAAACCACTTCTCACCTTCACCAAAGTTGTTCCTTATGATCATCTACACCAAATGCAATAATTATTTGGGCCAATTGAANTTTTCAGCGTTGTTTTTCTTGTACTTTCATACTGTACTTTTATACCTGCAAACTTGCATGCTAAACAATGATCTCACCCCGCATGAAAACTAAAACCATCCGGATTNTAGAGACGTTTTAATTTAGTTGAAATTGTATTTTTTTTTTGTGATGTTTGTGATTAAATTTTGAGTTGTTTTCTATTTTTGAAATATTGTGGGGGTGGTTTATTATTTTTTTTTCTCATGCAGGTGTATAAATACAAGTATAAAAAGTGCAGTAGGAAAGTACAAGAAAGACTATAAAACGCTGTAAACTGTAAAAGTGTACCTGGCGAGTCTTCTTGTTCCACCACCTGAAACTCAAAATGCATGTCAGAGCATTTATGTATATAGAGCTGGAAAAGTAAAGTTTTGGA
>JXCR01144178.1:216817-269320 GCA_002079205.1 Phalaenopsis hybrid cultivar | reverse complement strand
TAGGACCAATATGTGGAACTTCAAGTTGAGTAAAGAAGAGTGTAGGATTTCTAATGGTGAGGTTCCTTGTCTAGTTTTCTAAGAAAAATCAATAGGAAAGTCGTATGGATAGACCATAGGCAACTAAAGAGAAAAAAACTAAACCTCAACCAAAAGTGAGGTCAACAAATGGACCCCCAATAGGTGTGGTGTGCTGGGCAAGCACACCGCGCGTATTGGCAATGACCGACGAGATCAACAAAAACCAATACAAACTCCTAAGTCAACAGACCCAGAAGTATGTGTAGAGTTATGTGTGTAATTTTTTTTTGCTGGGCAATTAACAGGTGATCGTCTGATTGAAATCAAGGAGTAGGGACTCTCGCTGGGGATCGAAGAGTGAATTTTGAGTTATGAAATTTTAGGTATTTATAATGGATAGGAGTCAGTATATAAGTTTTGACCTCAAGGTGTGAATTGAAATTTGAGTATCAATCCTGAAATAAGAATCAAATGTCATAATTCATTTAAGGTGGTCTAAAAATTGATTTCAAAAGATGAGAGTAAGATTGTATGGGAGGACCAAATCAAGATGGAAAACACAGAGGCTCACATCCAGCTTCAAATAAAATAGCAGCTACATTGAGGAGGGAAGCACTGGGACTCACACCCAACTCAATAGATAACAAGAAAGTATGTGTGTCATGTTAGGAAGGAAAGCACTAGGACTCACATCCAACCCAAGAGGTGACAAGAAAGTATATATGCTACATTGAGAAGGAAAGCACTAGGTCTCACATCCAACTCAATAGGTAACAAGAACATAAGTGTGTCACGTTAGGAAGGAAAGCACCAAGACTCATATCCAACCCAAGCGATGAAAAGGAAATATATGTGTTACATTGAGAAAGAAAGCACCAGGACTCACATCCAACACAAGAGGTAATGATAAAATATGTGTGTAACGTTGGAAGGAAAGCATCAGGACTCACATCTAACACAAGCGGTGACAAGGAAATATGTGTGTTACATTGAGAAGGTAAGCACCAGGACTCACATCCAACTCAAGAGGTAACGAGAAAATATCTGCATCACGTTAGGAAGGAAAGCACCAGGACTCACATCTAACCCAAGCAGTGACAAGGAAATATGTGTCTTGCATTGAGAAGGAAAGCACCAGGACTCACATCCAACTCAAGAGGTAATGAGAAAATATATGCGTCACGTTAGGAAGGAAAGCACCAGGACTCACATCCAACCCAAGCGGTGACAAGGAAATATGTGTCGTTTTGCAAAAAATATGCAGATTCACACATGTGAATTTGTGGGGAATATGAGAATATGTGAGGGAATCAGAATTTAGGTACTAATCCGGAAATGAGAATTGAATTTTATTTATCATTTTTGAAAAAAGAGTTGGAAGTCAGGGACCGACCTTCAAGACTAAGGATAGGATGCCATGTTCCATTAAAGGGGGTCTTATACCAATCTCGAATATGGGGAGTCAAAATTTGGGTACTGACTCCAAGAGTCATATGAAAATAGTATAGAGCGTTTATGATGTTGAATTTTTAGAAATGTGTCATTTGAAAAGGTTGATTTTGTTGAAGACGATTTGTAGAGTTTTGTGGGGTTTTGTGCAGAATGTGAAATTCTGCGGGGATGTGACGAGAGTTAATGTAGATAAAGATGATTGTGCTGCGTGCACAAAGAGTAAGAAACACCGAAAATGAGAGAATCCACTCAACAGATTCATTTTCTTTTCTTGTTGTTTTTTCACGTTTAATTTTTTCAAAATATGTTTTTTTAAAATTTTAATTTTAGTTGGTTAATTTTTAAAAGAAATTTTTTTTGTTGTTTATTCATTTGTGATTATTTAAATTTTATTTATTGTTAAAGATTTGTTGTTTCATTCTTCGTTCATTGAAATTCTGAACCAACGCGTGATTCGTGGCTTTCATCCATCACATAAAAAGGCAATTGACAAAAAGGCACATTTCTGAGAGAAATTTTCATTAACTTGTTTCAATAAAGATGTCACAGATCAAACATAGGCTGACACCTCAAAAAGGTACAATATATTGTCCATGCTGAAGTACATTGAGATCATCTCATGTCATGAATACATTATCGGCTGAGTATATCAGATACATATCATGTTGCTATGTAAAAAAAATAAACCCTCTGACCATCTGTACTGGTACGACGAGCTCCTAATCGAGTAGACCTTCTAAGCCATGTTCCAGGATAAGAGTTCCCTTCGCATGTACTTAGAGGTTGTCTCATAGCTCGTACGACAGTAGCTCTTCTAGTTACGGGTCTGACTGAAATCCATATGTTATTTTGTGTCGTCCATCATACGAAAGGTCACAGACACCCTATGGTGTCATACCCCTAGAATACAATGTTTGGTGACATCTGCAAAATTTCATTTAAGAACAAGCACTGAGCCGACTGGTAGGGGAATCTCCACAGAGCCTCTAAATTTAACAGGGCCGACGATGTCAATTTCTTTCTCAAATAAGATATTACTTTTACTCATGAATGAGACCATACAAAAAGGCCTCACCAAGTCATGGTGATCGATGTGTGGAGGAATGAAATCACCCTCATTGTAGACATTGATAATACAACTATTTGGAATGTAGGTAGCAGGCAAAATACTCCATTTGACCATTCTTTTGATCATCCACCTTATCATTGGCGGTAGCAGATCTACTTGATCGTGTCTAAGGATCCCAGGCGGATTCCTCTGTCTGTTATTTGTGAAGTTGTAGCAGCAGCCACACTGGATAGTAATCCTCCCTTTTCCTTGCATCCATTTCCTTGACTCAGAATAGGTCCTTTCCAAAATTAAACCTGCTTGACCTCTGTCCCTTAGGTAAAAATGCAGTCAAGAATACTTTGTTCGTTAGTCTCGGAGAAGACTCTGGTATACAGTTCTAATCCCTCCAATATGTTGATGAATTTTCCCTGAACTTCTTCGTAAAATTCAAATTCGCTTTTTTTTACTTTGCTTATTTTGTAGTACTCCATCGTACTAGAGGTCGATAGCTGTCATGGGCGTTCCTCCCTCTGAACATTGGCAGGAACCCAAACTGGTGTTGGCTGATTTGGAACACGAGACTCGGCATCTAGCGGAATGTACGACCTTGGGCTCCATGGTACATACTGATCTGTCCCCAGTGGGATGTATGGCTCATCCATCATAAAATCTGAAGTCTGAGACCCATCAGTGCTGGAGGCATACTCTTCCAATGTATTGAAATGTTGTAAATGTAGAACATAGCAATCCGGGCATTCTACAAACGCCCCCGTGGTTGATGTCTCTGCAGGTATTTCAGCGTTGTACGTTGGGCAACCCTTGCATAAAACATCTAACAGTGAAAGAGTATTTGACTCTGCGATGAACCCTGGTTCTTCATCCGTGATGGGTAGGCTAGCAGAAGTTTCTTTCATGCTCGGATCATAAATATGCCCCGCAAGAATATAGGTGAGTAAATTGTTCGTCTCTCTCTGACGTCTACGTTCTTGTCATAGAAAAGCCCTCTATTTCTTGCGGCTGGCATTCTTGCGTTGCGTTCTGCGAAGCAAAGTACTTGGCATTCGTTTGTTATTGGAGGCTACTAGGCCTCCAGCTGGTGTAGCTACCATGGAGGGCAGAAGGCTGGGCCATTTCATCGGATCTTGCTTTGTTATCACGTTTTTGCCTTTGTGTGATACATTATCTTTCGCGGTCACTATCAGAAGTGAAGACAATCCCTCTTTCTCTCTGCAGCTGACTACATTCATGAGAGGACCTTCGTAGTCCATGTCAACCTAGTCAAAATCCATGTTGAAGTGTATGGTACCGCCCTGCGGTGCCATCTCCTCATTTAGTGCGAGGCTTCAGCCATCCTTGAAAGCAAAAATAATCCTCTATCCCAACATTTTCCTGCAGACGACAGGAAAAATATCAGTGGGTCGAAACTTGGCATGAACAAGAATAAAATAAAGTATTTATTGAAGTGAATTTTAGCTTATTTTAGTGAAATGAATTGTTTATTTATGTATGAATTTTGTTAAATTTTTGTGGAACATTATACTTAAAAGTAGAAAGGAAAAAAAAAATTAAAGTTTAAAATTTTCATTTAATTGAGGTTAATTACAAAATTTGGACACAGTCATAGACATTTGGCCATCAAAATTTCAAAGAAACCAGAGGCAATCAACATCAGGCTCTGTAATAGGTTTTCAGATTACGTCCATTTATTGGTAACATGGGTCTGTCGCCTTGGAAATCCACTAACTGATAGGTTCCTTCTGTGTAGACCTATTCAACAACAAATGGTCCCTCCCAAGTTGGCTCGAATTTTCCACATATTTTGCGGCATGCAAGAATAGGCCTTTTGAGCACAAGCACGAGGTCACCAACTTTGAATGTCCTTGGGTGAACCAATTTTTCATGGGCTTGTACAATCTTTGTTTGGTAAAGCTCCAAATACTGTTGTGCTTCTAGTCATTTTCCCTCAAGACTTTCCAGTTCTTCAAGTCTGAGTTCTGCGCTTTCTCCAGTTGTGAGTTGGTCGGCAACAACAACTCTGAGAGACAGTGTCTGGATTTCTAGCGGCAACCCGGCCTTGGTCCCGCACACGAGCATATAGGATGTACACTGAGTGGGAGTCATGAAAGTCGTTCGGTAGGCCCACAAGACTTCTAATAGTTTATTGTGTCAATACCTTTTATTTTCATCCAATGTTTTCTTCAAAATATGTACTAGTGTTTTGTTGAAGGCTTCAGCCAGACCATTTGCTCTGGGATAGTAAATTGCAGAGTATCTCCAATCTATCCCATGCCTTTTGATGAAATTATTGATCTTTGTGCTTCTGAAAGCTGTCCCATTTTCGGAAATTATTCTTCACGGTACTCCCAAACGGTTGAAAGACGTGTTGTGCTGTAACCTCACAGAATGGTACTGCCTCTGCCTATTTAGAGAAATAATATGTTGCATCAAGTATAAACTGTTCTTTAGAAGATGGAGGGTCTATCGGACCTATTATGTCTGTGCCCCAACACTCGAATGGCTACGAGACGTAACCTCACGTAACGGTACTGCCTCTACCCATTTGGAGAAGTAATCTATAGCGGCAAGTATGAATCTGTGTCCCTTTAGAAGATGGAGGGTCTATCAGACCTATTATGTCCGTGCCCCAACACTCGAATGGCCACGAGGCAACAGTTAGGTGTAGCACATTCGGAGGCTAAGACCACCCCATGCACTTGGCATTGGTGACATTTTCTGGCTGTATCCATGCAATCAGACATCGTTGCTGACCAATAATATCTGAGTCTTTTGATCTTCATTTTCATAGTCAGCCCTGACTGGTGAGCGACACACAATCTGACATGTACCTCTTTGACAATATTTCGTGCTTCGGCTCTGCTCAAACACCGTAGCCACATCTGTTTGAATGATCTTCTGTAGAGAATGTCTCCCACCAAGGCGTAAGACATGGCCCTTCTTATGATATGATGTACTTCAGACTTATCTTCTGGCAGCTTTCCAGTATGCAAATATCCTAATTAATGGCTTGCGCCAATCTTCATTGATGTCTGCAACTGTATTTATTGCTTCTTCTTTTCCGAGCTTGTGTAGAGTTTCGAGATAGAACTGTGACAAGAATTATTTTCCTTGCACTGTGATTTCAATAGAATCCTCTACAGGACATGCCATTTCCTTAGCAAGTTTTGCTAGAGCATCGGCATGGGCATTATCTCCCCTAGGAATCGGGTCGAAAGTCACATCGGGAATTTGTTCATCTTGTACTGATGGTATTCTGCTAATCTTGGTTTCAAAATTATGTATTGTCTGGCGACTTGGTGGATGACGTGTTGGGAGTCTCCATAGATGGCAATGTTTGTTATATCCATTGAGAATGTCATTCCTAATTTGGTGGTTAAAGCTTCATATTCTGCTTCATTGTTGGTGCACGACTCTATCAAGTGGTATGAGAACCTCAACATACCTTTATCTGGCGTGATAAATATCAAACTGATCCCTCCTTTGTTTGTTATAACTGTGTCTGATCATTTATCTTTTCTGGCTAACGAAGCACCGTCGAAGTACATCTCCTATCATTGTGCACTAGAAAATTCCATTTGTAGTACTTGCTCGTCTGGTAACTCGTCGTTGAGAGAGGAACCAGTTGATAGTGGGTGTGCAGTAAGAAAGTCTGCTAGTATCTGTCCCTTGATAGCATGGAGGGGAATAAAAGTTATGTCAAATTGCAATAAGATCATTGACCTTCTTGCTAGACGTCCCGAAAGTGATGGTTGAGTCATCAGATATTGCAACGGATTAACTTTTGAGATTAGAGTAATCTTATGAGAAAGCATGTAATGTTTAAGCTTTTGGCCGGCGAAAATCAATGCCAGACAATGCTTCTCAAAAAGTGGATACCTTATCTTCGTCGGTATTAGGCGACGACTCAAGTAGTAGAATGCATTTTCTTTACCCTCATCATTGACTTGGGCTAAGAGGGCTCCAAGAGAGTCATCTAAGGCTGCAGTATAAACTATCAAAGGTTTCCTTGGAATAGGGGATGCCAAAACAGAAGGTGTCATTAAATATTTTTTAACGTCCTCGAAGGCCCGCTGGCATTTCTCTTCCCAAATGAATTTGGCGTCCTTTTTAACTAATGTCGATAAAGGCTAACACCTACTTGAGGGATTAGAGATAAAGCATCTCAGATATGCCAACTTCCCCTAGAAAAAACATAGTTGTTTCAAAGTTTTAGGAGGAGGCATTTCCAAGGTAGCTTTAATTTTATCCGGGTCAATCTCGATTCCCCGATGTTGGACAACAAATCCCAGAAGAGGTAACACCAAAGGCACACTTTAAGGGATTCATTTTAAGGTCATATCATCATAACCGTTCAAAAACAATCCTCAAATCGTACAAATGGTCTTTTTTTTTACTTTTGATGACCAAATCATCCACGTAGCATTCTACTTGGTTATGAATGGGTCGTTAAAAATCTTCTTCATTGCGCGCTGATATTTAGCTCCGGCGCTCTTTAGGCCGAGGCATCACTATGTAGTGGAAAATTTCAATTAGTGTTCTGAAGGCTGTAAGTACTGCATCCTTGGGAGCCATCTTGGTTTGGTTGTATCCCGACGATCCGTCCATGAAATAGAAAATTTCACGTGTTGAAGCGATATCCACCATCATCTCTGGTATGGGTAGTGGAAATTCATCTTTTGAACTTGCCTTGTTCAAATCTCTGAAGTCAACACAAACACAGATCTGTCCATTTTTCTTCTTAACAGGTATAATGTTAGCTAACCATAAGTGCTACTGCTCTTCTTTCACAAAGTTGGCCTTTATTAATTTGTTCACCTCGGTGATGACTTGTTGCTCTATTTCGAGGAGCATTCTCCTGGGAGCTTGTTTTACTGGGGTGGGGTTATATTCTTGTCCACCCTGAGTTTATGGACTACAACATTTGTTGACAGTCCTGGCATTTCATCGTAGCTCCATGCGAAACAATCTTTGAATTTTGTTAATATTTTTATCAATTCTGCAGATTCTTTGTCATTGAGTAGAGAACTTATAAATATAGGTCAGGGTTGATCTTTAGTCTTGAGGTTAATCTCTTTCAATTCATCAACGGTAGATTTAATTTCTTCCTCAAATTCTTGGGGAGCATCTTCTATTAGTTGATTAATAGAGCCATCTTTTATATTAAGGCAATCCTCTTCTGACTCACCAGTAACAATCATGCAAAATTCAGAATCATCGACTAGTCCGACTGTCCCAAATTTGAGACCTTCTTTTGATTTTGGAGTTTGACTTTTAACATTCCATTATTTTCCAAAAAGTTGAAATTTGTATTTTGGCATTTGTTTTGGTAAGTGTCTCTGTTGAATTAACTTTTGAACACAAGGTGAGAAGTAACCAAAAGGCAATTCCATAAATTCATTAAGAGGTTGAGCCTCGCGCACAGATGTGGCGGCTCTTGTTTGAATTACATTGACATCCATGAAATCTTCCTCCAAGTAATCATTATAATCAAAATTTTCATCATCGCTATCGATGGAAACTCCATGTTCTTGAGCTAACTCAGAAATCTCGATCTTGTGTTTCTCAACTTTCTCTTCAATTATTGATTTCTTGATCGCTTTAAGATATGGAGGACCCTGATGGACATCCTCTACTTGCTCCTCCATCTCGCTGGCTATTATTACGACGATGTCAGATATTTCAGACCCTGGTTTCTTCTCTTGTCCTTGTCCCCCGGGTTCACTGGACTGTATCGGTGCAGCGACCTTAGGTACCCATACCTTTTTCTTTTTCGGCGATGATGTCTCAAGAGGGATTGTCTTAGTAGAAACATCAGTATGTCAAGGGAAAGTATGCTCCCCGTGGTGTAGACTGGCTACGGTGTCAGGTAATCGTCTCGCCTTTGCCTTTGAGATTGTAGGAATATCTCCAAAATGGGTGATAGGTAAGATTTTCATACCCGACCTCGACTTAACCGGTCGACGGCCTGTGGTCCTGGTGGTAGTATAATCAATAGTAATTATTGTGGTATCAACTTTGTTTCCTAAATAGAACCAAACTAGGATGCGAGTAGGTGGCACTCCAGTTGTCTTGTGGAACTGTCTGGTGTACTTGACGTCCTTCAAAATTTCCTTCTTCATGCAAGGGGAAATTGCATGTCCCACTCGTTTAAGTAACTCGCTAACCGAACATCCTTCTTTGGTAGCTAGCCTTTTGAAAACTGCACTAACTTGGGTGATAGGAGTGAACTTCTTTTTCTCCTCACCATGTCCATGAAGTGGTGGTAATGCGGCGACGGTTCTCTGGATACTCTCGTATCCATCGGTATCCATCAGAGGATGGAATCTACTCCCTCGTAGGAATGGGTAAATTTCCGGTAACACTTCTTCAACTTGATGAGGCTCCTCCTTAACGGGTGTCTCCTTGGGAGCCTGGGCTTTGATAGCCCATCAAGATTTTTTGTTGCAGTTTCTTTTTTAGGTTTGGGTCAACTGTACAGTCCCCAATCTTGATTTGATTTCAAACACGGGCGGTGGGACAATTAATCCCTCAGTTGGATCCTCAATAATCATTACTCCTTTCCCCTTAAGAGCAGCGAGGCTAGAAGGTTTGGCGGGTGCCGCGATAGCAATAGTTTTAGACTTCTTGCAGGCAGGGTAGTCTTGAAGGCAGTTCAGACTGAATTCTGCAGATGGTTCCTGTATTTTTTGAGCGACAATCTTCATCACTACAAATGGGGCTTTCCCAAGGATGACCTCGAGATCTTCGAATCCTGCTCCAAATTTGATGGTACGAGCGAGACTACGGGCTTTGTGGCTCATTGGCAGGTTACAAGAAAAGGTCAGCGTTGGGTAGGCCATTGCGGCAGGCTTGAAAATAAAAAGTTTCGGGGTTAGCTGTATGACCAAAAACCTTGTAATTTTTAGTGCAAGCACTAAAAATAGAGGTTGATCTGTAGACCGGGCTGTTCTTAATTTATGGGTATTTTAAAATTTTGTTTAAGAAACATCAAGAGCTGTATTAATTAATATAAGAAAATTTCAAGTGCATGCAGCACAACACGATTTAGTTTAATTTGCAGAATAAGAAATCAATTTTGGAAGGGAGAGGTGAAGTATTTTTGGGCCAAGTGTGGGACCCATTTAGTGGTAAACAACGTGGAACTAGTCCACCGACACACTTATTGGGGATCCGACCCCACATGAAAATTTAAAGAGTCCTTAATGGTCTTCTGAACCACTCTGTTCAGTGATGGTTGAACAGCTAGTCCTAAAATCCAAAGAGTTAATTGTACTTTCCTAAGACAGAAATGGGTAAAGGATGCCAACGGAAGAAGTGTAATTTGGTGCAAGAGAGACATGGACACATTACCAATGTGTGAAGATAATATTTCTTGATTTGTATGGAGAGAAAAGCTCATCCCCAGCAGAGTCGCCAGAAGTTGTCGACGTTATTTTGGTTGGAGAGTTGCCCGTAAGAAGCTGTTGGTCAACGGAATTGAAATCTTGTCACCCGCTTCGGAATGACTTTTTAATTTACATAGATATTTATTTTTAGAAAAATATGAAATCAAACTGACCTCATATTTTCCATAATTTAAATGAGAATTTACATATATATTTAGTTTTAGAAAAATATGAAATCAAATTGACCCCATATTTTTTATAGTTTAAATGAAAGAGCGTTGTACCTCAAATCCTGTATCTATCCCAAAGGATAAACACAAGACTTGAGGATGAGGCTCGATAAAAATATTTAGTTTTAGAAAAATATAAAATCAAACTGACCCCATATTTTTTATAATTTAAATGAAATAGCATTGTACTAAGTATGAAATCAAACTGACCCCATATTTTTCATAGTTTAAAATGAAAGAGCACTGTACCTGGGTATGAAATGAAACTGACCCCATATTTTTCATAGTTTAAATGAAAGAGCACTATACCTCAAACCATGTATCTATCCCGAAGGATAAACACAAGACTTGAGGATGAGGCTCGATCAAATAAACTAATGAATATATGAGATCTATTTGGTCTGCAAAATCTTATATATTTACCGACAAGTTCCCTTATTTAATATAAAGAATTAAATAAGGTTTATATTAAGTTGGGTTCGGACATGCTTCTTATAAGGGAAAGCCCCTATAGTTAATTACATCCTAAATGACCAAAGTCACTTAAGAAGACTCGTATTTAATATAAAAGATTAAATAGGGTTTATATTAAGCTGGGTTCGGACATGCTTCATATAAGGGTACCCCTATAGTTAATTACATCTTAAATGACCAAAGTCACCTAAGAAGACTCTCGATAAAAATTCCCCTATAGTTAATTACATCTTAAATGACCAAAGTCACCTAAGAAGACTCTCGATAAAAATCTAGCTTAGTTAATTACATCTTAAATGACCAAAGTCACCTAAGAAGACTCTCGATAAAAATCATGAAATATATCTTAAATGACCAAAGTCACCTAAGAAGACTCTCGATAAAAATCAAGAAATATTATCTTCATGGAGTTTCAAAGGGTAGGTATTTTTAATGAGATTGGACAAAGAAGTGTGAAAGGGGATTGGTTCAAATTTGGAACATTTTGTTGTAAAGTCCAAAGGAGGAAGAACTAGGGGATGTCATGGATCCAGAGGGGAACCTCGGTGACTTCCCAAGCTATCCTAATGTATTGCTTCAATTTTGAGGAAAAATATCTAGGTGTTTCATCTTGCCAATTTTATTAGTTAGGTCTTACATTCGTGTGAAACGATCACACAAATAGCTTGGAAGATGTGAGGGTTTAGGTCGTAACGGACAATAACCTCAAAATCCTAAGACGAGTTAGGGCTTATATTGTATAGTAGGGTTGTACAAATGCCTAAAGATAAGGTGAGGATTTACGTTGCATAAGCAAGCAACCTCAAAGTCCTATGGTTTTATTGCTTATATCTAAGGAAGGAAGATTGGTTTGGTTGGGGAAGACAGGTTTTGTTGTTGAAGATGGTCGTGCTGCCCACCATGCTATCTCCAAGCTCCTTGCCGTAACGAGTTTGAGTTTTCTAGTGTGTCAAGTTATAATGTCAAATCACGTGGCCTTATGGTTGAAGTTCTTTAAATTTTATTGGGGTATGTTAAAGTTGATTAGAGTGACACTAGTTAGGATCCTACGGTTCTCGCGTTCCGACACCACTAGTTTTTATTGGATTCACTTAGTCCAAATGAACTTACTAAACTCAACGTAATGAGTTCCATAATTTCATTTAGACCGTGGGAAGCCTTGTTAGCAGCCGTAGGTTACCTCCTCCAAGGAATTCCCGATCATCTGATAGAGACATCTTAATTTAGTTGCAATTGTAATTTTGTGTGAAGTTTGTGATTAAATTTTGAGTTGTTTTATATTTTGAATGTTGTGGTGGTAAATTTTATCTTGGTTAATTTTAATTTTAGTTTTGGTTTTGGTTTTTTGGCAATCGTGATAGTCTTAATTTTCATGCAGGGTGGCATCATTGTTTAGCATGCAAATTTGCAGGTATAAAAGTACAGTTTGAAGGTACAAGAAAGACAATGCTAAAAACTGTAAAAGCGTACCTGGCAAGTCTTCTCATTCCACCACCTGAAACACAAAAGGCATGTTAAGGCAGTTTATGTGAAACAGGGAAGTAAAATTTTGATGACCTATCTAGCCCTAGGTCATATCTTAGTGGGTACTTAGGAGTTTAATCAAAGATGATGTTGCCATGCAAAACATATTAAGTATAGTAGATCCCTGAGGTATCTAACAGATCTAGAGAAAGAAGCAGGTCCGTGCTACACTCTCACTTCCTGGTGGGAAATCCCGAGTTCTTTTGAACTTATTATGTTGCTTAATAATTCATCTTATAAATACCCTTAGTGATTTGGCTAATTTTAGTGATTTTGGGTAGTTTGGGTGTTTTGTAGGTGTTTGAAATGATTTTTGAACAAAGTTGGTTATTTTGGATAAATTTGGGAATTTTGGCAAAATTTGGGGTCCCAAGGGTATCTAGGTAATTTAGGGGAGTTTAGGGGCNTCATATATGATTTTGTGTTTTTATTCCATAAGAATTGTGCAAATTTGAAGCCAACTACCTACATTTTTTTTTCTAATTAATTTTAAAGAGACAATTTGTAGCCAAATACAAATAAAAATGAGTAGATCGAGTCAAACACAAACGCACTGTTTATGAGCATTAATTTCGAACACGAGACAATTTCAAACAAAACTAATTTCAAATAAGCTAAACGAGAGCTTAGCCTAAGCTTGCACGAGGGTGACTGGTTTATAATAATATATGCTACAACCTTTATTTGTAGAACATTGTTGCTATTAGATTATGCTACTNAAGTTTAGTTTTAGGGTTGTGAGTGATTGTGAGTGTAAGTGATTGCAAGTGAGTTCCTTAGCCCTAGACCAACACCGAGGGTCAACCCTAAGGTCCAGCAATCCTAAGGGTAACTCTTCTTGAGTTCCCACATAGTGACACCATCTACTAAGTGCTAGAGGATAGGACCAATATGTGGAAATTCAAGTTGAGTAAAGAATAGTGTAGGATTTCTAATGCTGAGGGTTCCTTGTCTAGTTTTATAAGAATAGTCAATAGAAAAGTCCTAGGCTAGACCTTAGGCTACTAAAGAGGAAAAACTAAACCTCAACCAAAAGTGAGGTCAACAATATGTACATAATTTTGAAAAAGAAATATTTAAGTTTTAAAATTACGAGACCAAATTTATCTCATATATATAATAGTTTAAATGATTAAGCATAACACCACAAGCAATATATCTACCTTGAGAGATAGATACACTACTTGCTGGTGGTGCTCGATTAAATAAACTAATAATTTATTACATCCATTTTAACTTTGCAAAAAACTATTTTTATATTGACCGACAAGTTCCTCTATTTAATATAAAAGATTAAATAAGGTTTATATTAAGTTGGGTTCTTAAAGTTTCATATGAGGGCAAGACCCTATAGTTAATTACATCTTAGATAATCAAAGTCAGCTATGAAAACTCTTGATTTAGATCAGGGAATGTTGTCTTCAAGAATTTCAAGGGGTAGGAATTTTCAAAAGTACGAACTAAAGGAGTGTCAAAGGAAAATGGCTCAAATTTGGAACATTGTTATAAAATTTAAAAGAAGAGGAACTAGGGGTTGTCACGGATCCTAAGGACAAAATCGGTGACTTCCTAAGCTATCATATTATTTGGCTTCAGCTTTGAGAAGAAAGATTATTTAATTGTTACATCCTGCCAATTTTTCTAATTAGGGCTTACATTTATGCGAGATGATCACAGAAATAGCCTGGAAGATGTGACAATTTAGTTCGTAATAAATGAAAACCTCAGAATCCTAAAACTAGTTAGGGCTTAAATTGCACAACATCGTTGTGCAAAGGCCTAAAAACAAAGTTGATGATTTATGTCGCACTAGGCGGACAACCTCGAAGTCCTATGGCTTGTTATTTGATTCTGAAGAAAGAAATGTGTTGTAGATCCTCATGTTGTTGTAGATCGCTGGCCACAAAGTTAGCTCCAAGCTCCTCAATGAAGTAGCAGTCCTAAAGTTAATGGTTTGAAAGGTGTTACCAGTTGTTAAATTATGGGGGGTTAAAGTTTATTAAAATGACACCAGTTTGGATCCCACGGTTCCCTCGTTCCGGTATCACTAATTTCTTTTGAATTTACTTAGCTTAAATAAGTTGTTACATTTATTTAGACCTAGGGACTCCCATAAATTCAAAAGGACTTTTTTAATTTAGTGATATTCCAAAGAATTTATGGTTACCTTTGAAAGAATTTTATTTTAGATTTTTGAAAATGTTGATTAATTTTAAAAAGTGGTTTTGAGCTTTTGCAAGTAAAGTAAACTGCACAAACAAGCATTTATAATATTTTGGAATGAAAGTGAATTGCAGAAAATAAAATGACAGTAATTAAATAACAATATGAAAGCGTACTTGCCATCTTCTCGACATTTCTGCTAAAAGATTAGCTTTTGCAACACAACATATAATTTTGCATGGAGTTAAATAAAACAGGAAAAGCTAGAGTAGTTGAAGGTGTATCTAACAAACCCCAAGTCATAAATCGACGAGTCTCAAAAGATCTTAGTGGATGATTTCCTAGAACAAAAATATAATAAGTTTAATCATCCTTCAAAAGATCCAACAAATCTTAAAATGTTCGAGACACAATCCTGAACAACCATTAAAATCTCTTGAAACTTTTTGAGTTCATTTTGAAATTGTTATGTTGTTCCATTAATCATCTCAAAGTTGAATTATCCCATTGCTCCGTAAAACATGATATTTTAACTATCCCAAGGATGGTAGATAGTCACGTAACATTTCATTTGACAGTTATATGAATGGGTACCCCAAAAGGCAAGTCCAAAGTCATTAAGGATTTTAATGCCCGGAGTTAAAGTAGGGTCTAAAGTGTTTGAATGTGTTTATTAATTAATTAAGTCCATCTTCTCTAATCCCCATTAATACAATTCATACATATCAAACCTAGTTAACTATTAGGCCCTCTTGATTTTAGTATATTTATTCTTAAATTAATTTTATAATAATTAAATATTAAGTAAAATGAAGTCTTAATTCTCATTAATGTCAGACTTAGCATCCAATCATCAATTAGTGGGCTTTAAATGAGTGAATTATTATTTTCCTTACTTAAGTCCAGTACCTTAAGATCATCTTAATTAAATTATCTTCCAAATCATGAAAATTATCAAAATTATAATTTTACCCTTATCATGGAAAGGATGGAAAATTGGTTTCTACCTCTTAGACCTTCAAATTTCAAACATCCATGAAATTTTATTATAATCATTATTACCCATTTACCCTTTTGATCAATCCTAAAATTGAATTAAGGCATTAAAAATCCAAAATTAATATTTTTCCCCTAGAGCTCTCTATACTATAACTTATCAAATGAAGCTCAAGTGACCTTGAAATTCTCATGGAGACTCAATCATGAGTTAGTTAAAATATCAGAGAAGAAGATGTAGTCTTTTTAATTTTTCTTTAATTTATATAAATATTTTAATTCAAAAATAGGATTTTTCAATATTAATTTATTTAATTAATTAAAATAAGATTTTTGGTCATGAGAGAATTATTATAGGCTTACATAGGTTAGAGGAACACTTAGATAAAATTTCATGATTATTCAAATTATATTTTGATTATTATAGTTATTTATTGATTTTATGGATTTAATTGAATGGAAAATATATTTTTATTACAAAAATTTATTTTTTATATTTTATTTAAATATCTCTATGTTCAAGGAACTCAGAGAAACAAATTTCATATTTTAATGATTTACATTTTATTTATTTTAATGAGAAAATTAAGGAAAATACATATTAGGCCTTTAAAAATTTATAATTATCCTAAAAAAATAGGAAAATTATTCTATTGAATCCTAAGTGATCAGCAAACAATTAGGCACACTTTAGACCATTTTCATATTTTTTGAAATTTTAAATTATTATTAATTTAAAATATAGTTTCAAAATAAAGTATTTTTTTTCAAAAATCATTTTTATTTTTCCTAAGTGTCTCTGATCACAAAGAACTCAAAAAAATCACTTTTCATAATTTTCCTAAGTATATTTAATTTAATATAATTACTTTTGTACAAAAACAAAAATTATCTTAGAAAGTCAACTTGAAAATGTAAAATTAATCAAATAAATTTCAAATTTTTACATTAAGTTAACATGATTTTTTTACATAATTTGAAATTAATTTAATTAATTTTTAAATAAAATGTAATTCAAATAAATTAATACAAGTTTTAGGAATTTAGCTAGTTACAAAAATACACAAAATTATTCAAACTATCTTGACATTTTTTCCAAGCTTTTATAATTGTAGTGATCCTAGTAAAATTCATGTCATAATTTTTCAAGTGATATTTTAATTTTTACAATTAATTTAAGCCAAAATAGCCACCCAAGCTTGGAAATTAGGGTTACATGCATAGAGATACTCTCTGACATTGGAAAAATCAGAGAACATCCCCTCTGCCATACTGAATGAACCCCCAAAGTTTCAAGCTTTGATGAATAATATTTAATCAATTAAAATCAAAATACCTCAGAGTCTATTTAATTAATTAAAAATCAAAGACTCATCAAATAATTTTTATTTTTGGTCCACATTATTCTCCTCTATTCACTGAGCAAAATGACATTTTTATTTTATTTTTATGATTTTGTTATGCAATGATATAGATTTTTGAAATTCTGACACTTATTTAAATCATTTAAATTGTATTTATCTACTTATCCAGGTGGCGTCGCGTCATCCTGGATATATCCGAAGTTTCCACACAGTGCTTCACCATTTGACGTTGTCAGCCACCTCAGTGTCTCATCATCCCGTTGTTTCACCTCGTCTGCTCGTCCGCTGGCATCCTGAACTTCCATTTAATACACATGTGTTTGGACGACTGTGGGTCATCGTCCCCAATGGCCAGAACCCGTGAGCCGCATGACTTCAAACATTAAGATCTTTCTCGATACTTAACCAAATCACATGGGATTTGTTCCTACACCTTCATCTACTCAAGGTAAACACATCTAAACGGTTACAATGCTATGAAATAAAACTTCACTTCAAAATTGGTGAAACTGAGCTCAAATTAGGGTTAATTGGTGCTTGTGGAAGCTTCAGTGGAGTCCCAAAAACGTCCTCAATGTGTTAATTTCCTCTAGTGTAAGCTCTAAGTATAAGTTGAATGAAATGATGGTGTGGCCTTGGTCATTTGAGTGCATTTGGGTGAGCTAGCTTGGATGGGTAAATTTGAGTGCATTTGGGTGAGAGAGCTCTCTCTATTTGGGGTTTTCCAGCCATTAGGTCGGCTGGCCAGGGCAGAGAAGGTGGTTGGGTGGCTAGGTAAGCCAGTGAGAGGGTTAATGATGATTAACTCTCAATGGTTAAGGCTTGATGACAAATATCTTTGGGTTTAGCCAAATATGGGAGGAGATTCTTTAAATCAAGAGACCATTATTCCATGGCTCATGCAGGGTAGGCTAGGTGGGTGCTTTTGGTGGCTTTGGCTTTATCAATTTGATTTGGTTTAGTCAACGTTAGAGCATGGGTTCAATTTTGGGCATTTTGGCTTGAAGTTGGGTTTGGGTCGAGCTAGTCATGGCATTGAGCTCAATTAATTAGTTAAACTGGTGTATATGAGTGTCACAAGGAGTTTAGAAAAAGAATTGAGTGATTTTGAGTTGAATTGGAAGCTCAATGTGATGGATTTTGGCTAATGGCCAATTTTTTTGCATTTGGGATAAGCTTAGGTATGGATTGGACTAGAGCTTCTGTTAGACACAATTGATGGTTTAAATTGGTCCAAGGGATTGACATTCTGAGTTTTGGATACCAATTGAGTGGAAATTTTGGTGTTATAAAGTTCAATTTGGTAGAATTTGGAGTTTGGGGAAAGTTGAATTTAAGTGAAATTGAAGCTTGACAAAGGCCAATTGAAGATTCAATTTGATATGGGGGAGTGTTGTAAAGAGTTTAGGATTCAAAATTGGGGAAATTGGATAGGTTTGAGGTTTTAATTTGATGAAATTTTAGGGTCAAATTGGGAATTTTCAATTGGGCTTAGGATTTAGGTTTGAAATTAGGTCCAATTGAACTTGGATTTGCNGAGTTTGGGGAAAGTTGAATTTAAGTGAAATTGAAGCTTGACAAAGGCCAATTGAAGATTCAATTTGATATGAGGGAGTGTTGTAAAGAGTTTAGGATTCAAAATTGGGGCAATTGGATAGGTTTGAGGTTTCAATTTGTTGAAATTTTAGCGTCAAATTGAGAATTTTCAATTGGGCTTAGGATTTAGGTTTGAAATTAGGTCCAATTGAACTTGGATTTGGTTCCAATCAATTTTAAGCATGATTAATTTAAGTTTGAAATTGTAATTGGGGCAAATTGAGATAAAATTGGTGGACATTACGGGTGAATTGGGGTAATTGGACCTTTGAGGGCAATTTGGGGCTTTTGGTTAGAATTAGTCAAATTGATCAAATTGGGCTCAAAGGAGTGTTTCAATTTGGATTTGGGGACATTTGAAATGATTTTGAAGGTTTTGGGACAATTTGGGTCACGAGCGGTATTTCTGTAATTTTGACAAAATTAGGGTTATTTTGGTAATTTTGAAAATTTTGGGTTATTTTGGACAATTTGGGAGGTTTCAAATAGTTTGAAATGATTTTTGAACAAAGTTGGGTATTTTGGGTAATTTTTGGGATTTTGGTCAAAATTGGGGTTTTAAGAGTAGTTTTGTAAATTGTGGTAGGTTTTCGGGGCAAAAGGCTAAATTAGGTATTTTGGTAGGATTGGGGTTGCCAACCACACAACCACTCTACTTAAGCCATGGACCAATAGAATTCCGTACTTTGGGTCCTACATGTATTGGTCTTAGCTAAACTCTAGCCTATGGCTAGTGGCCTAGGGGACCATCTACATGAGTTTCCCAAATGTTAAGGGACCAAANGGGCAAAAGGCTAAATTAGGTATTTTGGTAGGATTGGGGTTGCCAACCACACAACCACTCTACTTAAGCCATTGACCAATAGAATTTCGTACTTTGGGTTCTACATGTATTGGTCTTAGCTAAACCCTAGCCTAGGGCTAGTGGCCTAGGGGACCATCTACATGAGTTTCCCAAATGTTAAGGGACCAACTAAGCATATTTAACTAAAGACTGAGGTTGTGAGTGTAAGTGGGAGGTATCAAGTGTGTGTGTGAGACTGACCATCGCCACACCATCCAAGGTCCACCCTAAGGCCAAACAATCCTATGGGGACTCCCTTTGAGCTCCCTCATACTGGCCCCACCTACTATATGTTAAAGGTTAGGACTAATATGTGGAACTTCAAATTGAGCAAATAAGATTTTAGAGTTTCTAATGGTGAGGGTTCCTTTACTAGTCCTCTAGGATTAGTCAATAGGAAAGCCTTATGGCTAGACCTTAGGCTACTAAGGAGGAAACTAGACCTCAGTCAAAATTGAGGTCAACAATGCTCAAAGGTGATTAAATCCTATGATGAAAGAAGTGGTAAAAAAAGAAATTTTAAAGTGTTTGGATGATGGGATTATTGATCTAATTTCATATAGTGCATGTGTTAGTCCTATTCACTGCTTTCTTAAGAAAGGAGGAGTGACTGTTGTCATAAATGAAAAGAACGAATTAATTCCAACAAGGTAAGTCATTAGATGATGAATTTGTATTGACTACCAAAAATAAATACCACCACTATGAAGGATCACTTTCCTTTACTTTTCTTGGACCAAATGTTGGATAGACTAGCAGGATATGAATACTTTTGCTTTTTTGCAATGATATTCTTGTTACCACCAAGTACTTATTGCTCTAGAGGATTAAGAAAAGACTGCATTTACAAGTTCACATGAAACTTTTGGTTTTAAAGGAATCCCCTTTGTTTTATGCAACACACCTGCAACTTTTCAAAAGTGTATGATGTCAATTTTCTATGAATTAATTGAAAAAGGAATCAAAGTGTTTATGGATGATTTTTCAATTTTTGGATCATCTTTTAATTCATGCTTTGATCTTTTAGCAAAGGTTCTAAAATTCTGTGAAAAAACAAATTTAGATCTCAATTTAGAAAAATTTCAATTTATGGTCACAGGATGGATTGTATTGAGATTTTTGAAGTTATATATTACGCCAACAAAACTCATAATGAAGCTCAAATTTATCACGACAATTGAAAAAGAGTTATTGACTAGTATATGCTTTTGATAAATTTAGGTCATATTTACTTGGAGATAAATGCATTGTGCATACTGATCATTATGCCATTAAATATCTTGTGTCAAAAAAAAATGTGAAACCAAGATTTATCATATGGGTCCTTCTTTTGTAAGAATTTGATTTAACGATAGAAGATAGGAAAAGAGCTAATAATCAAATTGTTGATCATCTATTAAGACATGAACATGGAAAAGAAAAGAACAAAGAAGATAACATAAATGAGAATTTTCTTGATGAACAACTCTATAATGTTGTTGAGTGATATATACCATGATATGCAGATATAGTTAACTACCTAGTAATATTCTACCATACTAACTAAGAAGCCACCGGAAAAAGAAATTTATGTATGATTCAAGGTTTTGCTTTCGGGATGATCCTTATTTATATAAGAAATATCATGATTCAGTCATTGAAAGATGTGTACCAATTAATGAAACCCTTGAAATTATACAAAAATATCATAAATCTGAATTTGGGAGACACTTTGGAAAAGATAAAACAACATTTAAAATTTTACACTCTGGATTTTATTGGCCTACATTGTTTGATAATGTTAATAATTTTGTGAAAATTTATGATCGATGTCAAAGAATAGACAATATTTCTAAAAGAAATGAAATGACCCTAAATTTTTCTTTAGAAGTTGAAATTTTTGATGTGTGGGGTTTAGATTTTATGAGACCATTTGTACAATCTTCAAAAATATTTATTTCTTATTAGTTGTGGACTATGTGTCTAAATGGGTTGAAGTGATAGCCTTTCCACATTGTGATGTTGTGAGTGTTGAAAAATTTTTTAACAAAAATATTTTTACTAGATTTAGAATGTCAAGAGTGATCATTACTGATAGGGGAAGTCACTTTAAGAATTTTAGAATGGTCCCTTTGCTTAGAAAATATGGAATTAAACTTTGGTTTGCCACAACTTATCACCCTCATACTAGTGGATTAGTAGAAGTATCAAATCATGAAATCAAAAGAATTTTGGAGAAAACTAGGAATCCTAAAAGAATTGGTTGGTCTGATAGACTTGATTTTGCATTATGGGTTATAGGACTTTTTATAAAACTCTTGTAGGAATGTCTCCATATACGCTCATATTCGGAAAAGATTTTCATTTACCAGTTGAGTTTGAGCATAAAGCTTATTGGGCGATAAAAGAATTTAATTATAATTTAAAGGATGTTGGAGAAAAATGATTATTGCAATTGAATGATCTTGAAGAAATTAGGAATGAATCTTATGAAAATGCTTGAATTTAAAAAGAGAAGAAGAAAATTTGGCATGATCAAAAGATTTTAAGAATAAATTTTGAGCCTAGACAAGAAGTTTTATTATACAATACATGATTGAAATTATTTCTTGAAAAATTTAAGTCCAGTTGGATGGGGTCATATATTGTGACAAAAATTTATTCTTATGGGACTGCGGAGATTAAAGATAAAAAAACTATACATATAACCAAAGTAAATGAACATAGGTTGAAAACTTACATTGGAGAAAACAAGCTCTATTATAAAGAGAGTTTGATGATGAGTCTATCTGATTAAAACATTTGGATACGTTTGGCTGACGGTGTTAAACCAAGCGCTTTGCGAGAGGCAGCCCATAGTTATCAGTGTGATGTTATTTATATTTGTTATTGTGTAGTATCGTGACTATCCTTTGGTTTAGTAGCATTATTCTTAACACTATTAAAGTACTAAAGATGTTTGGAATTTGATCAAATTTGACATTAGGTATGTTCACTTGGATACTAGCACTTAGGCGCCAATAATTGGCGCCTAAGTGTCAGTCCTGTGATGCTGGCGCCTACGCGCGATAGTTTCTGCATGTGGGAAAACCTCCCTAAAGTAGTTTTTCTCCATGTCTCTTCTACAAACCTGCCTAACCTTCGTCCCTAATCTTCATTCGTTCAAAATTTTGACTAGAGAAGAGAGTTTAGAAAGGTTCGGAGATCTTACATGCTTCATTGGAGAATAGACAGAATAGAGTCAAAAAATTTTGTGCATAATGATGCCCAAACTTATTTGAATGGATTCTTAGCGCTGAGTTTGGAGAAGGAAACGAGCAAGTTAGGGAAGATTGAAGAGGAACTTTCCAATCTACACAATAAGTTGCATGAGATGTATCACCAGTACGAGCACTTGGAGTGGCAGATGAAACTTCAATCTGATCACTTGGCTAGTTATCTAGATGCTCGGGTAGCCATGCATAGCAAGAACAAATGGATTGATGAAAGGGAGACTATGGAATTTCCTCGCGCCCTTGTCTTCTACTTGTTTGATCGTACATATTTGGCATGTGAGAAGGGTGACAAGAATGAAGTCATTAGGGATTGATCATTAGAATAGGATTCGTATGTTTGTACTTCGTGTTTGTATTCTTTAGTAAAGGATGTGTTACGTGTGCTACTTTATTTTGTTGTTGATTGTATGTTACTTTCCTTGTGTTGATTTGTATAAAATTGTGTTTGTATGTTACATTGTATTGATATTTGAAAGTTAAATGTAAGTTATGTTTGTGTAAGCCCCTGTGTTAGAATGTTGGAATTAATTATGAATTGAAAATTGGTAATTAGAAGATGTTGGGGACATAATAAACATAAAGTGTGATGTTAAATTTTGGTTTGAATGGCTTAGTCTTGTTGTGTTACACTTAAAACCTAAGGAAAGAAAAATTTTAGGTCTGGCACCTAAGCACTAGACTATCCACACAACATGGCGCCTAGGCGCTAAAACTCGTGCCTAAGCTTTAGCTCACTTGAACAGGCTGAAACTCAATTTTTTTCTCATTTTAAACTGAACCACGCAATTTTTAATGCCCAAGCGCCTTCTTCTTCCATTTTTCATAAAAATAGCCCTAGGGTGCTTCATAGAGCTCAAATCTTCAAGTTTTTTGGCTTAAAAACACTATATTTCATCTTCTCAAGGTTAGATCTACATTTTGGCATAATTATTTTGCGATTTCACCGTGGATTTTTTATACATTGGCTAGAGACAAAAAATATGCAAAAATATTTGATTTAGTGGTGAAAAATCCATGGATCTAAGCTTTGTTAGCTTGAAAAAACTTATAGGAAGCCTTTTTCTTGATTTTGAAATTCGTTGGAATTTTTCTTCATATTTATTTTAGATGGATCCTAAGACAAAGAGAGGAAGAGGAAAAAAATCTTTTGATGGTGCCAAATTTGTCAATGTAAGTGCACAAATTGTTTACAACGAATTTGCTTCTTCGAGTAAGTTTATTGTGGAACAAAGATTTTATCGACCTGGAGGAGATATAGAGAATATTATTATGGCACATCAATAGGAGAGTTTCTATTACTTTACTGTTGTTGCCATCATAGTTGTGGTTAGAGAATTTTATGCCAATTTACCTGAAGCAGATAATAACAAAGTGTATGTTCAAGGAAGAGGAGTAGAGTTTACTGCTGAGAGAATCAATGTGATATATGGTCAGCCACCTGAGATTGATTGTTTCTATATAAAGTTCATTCCATCTGAGGAAGAGTTAGATCAGATTATGGTAAATTGGATTAATGGCAGTGGAGCCTGGAATATTTGAAATGATTGAAAAATAAATTTTTCTTCTTTCAAGCTCAATACCTCTTCAAAGGCATGACATTATTTTATTTCTACTTGCCTCCTTCCTTCAAATCATTTAAGTGAAGTGACTAGAGAAAGAGCTATTTTAAAGTACTACATTTAAGAAAGAAAACCTATAGATGTTGGTGCTCTTATTTATGATGCTATTAGTTCTTCTGCAAGAGCTAGTACAACTTCAAGCCTTAGATTTCTATCATTGATCTTTACTATTTGCAATGACTCTAGAGTTAAGTTTGAACATTAGGAAGAGCAGTTGAAGCCACCTAGCCCAATTGGGAAAACTAATGTGATATATGGATGACCTAGAGATAGAGTTCAAGGTGCACATTCTGCTTCTACTTCTAGGCCTCCTACTTCTAGACCTTCTACTTCTACTGCTACAGAACCTCCATCTGGATTCTAGAATGTGTTTAGTGAAAGATATTTGGAACACCTTAATGATATGTTCTTAACGTAGTGTTAAATGAAGGATATGGACAACAAGTTTGATCATAGGACGGATTTTGTTAGAAGGAATAGCGACTACGATACTCATTAAGATGAGGCAATGGTGAAATTCATGAAGGGATACCACATAGTTAAATTTCATACTTGCCCTCGATTTACACCTTTTGAGAGTCACAGATCTATGGATGATAATATTCCCTTTGATTATGATGATGATGAGGAGGAGGAAGAGGATTAGATTTGTTTCATAATTTGTAGTAGTTATGATTTCTAGATCTTTTTAATGTTGGACTATTATGTATGTTTTGTTGCTCTGTACTTTATTTTCATTGCTACTTTTGTTACTCTTTTGCTTAGAACTAGATATGTGTTAGAGTAGTTCTTTTACATTGAAAATTTTTATGATATATCTGCTTTTAAATAAACTATCTACTACTCTGCACTTGTTCTTTATTAACTGTACATGTATGTTCTCCTGCTTAGTAATTTTAAGTTTATCTATTTCTCCATGCTTATTATAAACTTAACTGTCTAAACTAATTTAAAACTTAAGTTTGGGAGAAGGGAGAAAATTTTTGAAACTAAATCTTAATTTGACTAAGCAAAACATATTTTTAAAAAATATTTTAATATAACCTATGGTATGTTGAGATAGTTGAGATAACTATATTTTTTATTTTAAAAATAATTTAGTAAACTTAAGTAAAAAAAATTTAATAAAAAGATTAATTCTGGATTTAAGATATTTAGTATAAGAGTATTAAATTTTGCTTTTCCTATTTAAAATAAAGAAAATTGTATTTTTGAGAAAGTTAAAAGATCTTGGATTTTTATTTGAAAAGGAAGAATTGAGAGTTTATGAAAAATATTTTTCAAATCTAATACAAAATATCAAGTAAGGAAACGTGAAAAGGTTTTAACTTTAAGAAGAGAATGGTGGAGTACAAAATCATTAAAGACTATCCATATATAGTAATCCTCACATGACATGAAAAGAAAAAGAAAAGATTGAAAATGAATCTGAAAGAAAAAGTAAAGAAAAAGAAAAAGAAAAGAAAAGCAAAAAGAAAAATAAATGTTAGGAGAAGCTTGAAGAGATAACTAATCAAAAATTGGCTTCACTTAAATCATTTTAAGTAAAGAGGCTTAATTACATCGCTAAGCTTATTTATGAAGTATTAGCATCCTTACTAATAAAGTTCCCATGAAACTCTTTTTTATATAATTTTTCTGAATCTCTTTAATATGAGAAATTATAATTATTCTTGAAATAATTATAAAATTAGAATTCTTAAACTTGACTTCTAAATATATTTATTTTCTTATTTTAACCAATGTTATTAAAAATTTTTCTAAAGTTTCACTATTGCATTTATAAAATAAAAACTATAGAAATATTTAAGTAAAGCTCACTTCCATAAGTTATATTTTTTATATATAATGAGAAAGGTTACTTGAGGGCAAATAATGTTTAAGTTTGGGGGAATTGATCTACCATAAAATTACCTATTTTTTATGCAAATTTTATGCTCAATTTTTTATGATATTATGCTTTAATGAAGGGTATTTTTTATGTTTTTGGTTGTAGGTTCCACAAGAAAAAGAGTTTAAGAGTTATCGGCACTAAAAAGTTGAGGAGTTGCCCGTTGGAAGCTNGGCCAATTTTTGTTTTAAGTTGGGCTTGTAGTGTTTCAATGGTGTTCAATTTTTATTCACTTTTCTAATCTTTATTTAACCAAATTTGATTTAGCTTAAATCACCACCAAGCCCTTAAGATCCTGATGGATGTCTTAATCATTTTGAAAGAGAATAAATTTTAAGTGACAATAATTTATCAACAAAACATTTGAATGTCACTTGAACACATGATAGGGGTAATAAATTAGTGAGTTATTAACACCCAAAACTATACCCCTAAGTCTATGATCATTTAATTTGGTAGACTTCCAAATTTTGATAACCTAGGAAAAATTTCAAAATTATCTTTCAATTAAAAACTGAGAATGTTTCCTACCAATTAATCCTTTGTGTTTCAATCATCCAATTATGTTAATTAGGATGAAATATTACCCATTTTTCTTTCTTGAATTAAACCTAAATGTTAATTAAGGCTAAATTTCTAAAATTACGCTTTTGCTCTTAAGGCTCTATCACTTCATAATTTATCAAATTTAATTCAAATGACTTCAACACTTTTATTCCACCTCACTCATGGGCCAATTAAAACATCATAGGATAAAATGTGATTTTTCAAATTGTAATTTAATTTATATAATTATTTAAATGCAAGAATAAGATTTTTTAAAGAAAATTCCATAACTTGACCAAGGCAAAGCCTAATCAATTGAAATTTTTACTCCATGTAGACTTGGACTAGAGAACAACTTGGACCAAATTTTGCAATTTTTTCGGATTCTATTTGAATTATTAAAATTATTTTAATTTTTGAAGAATTAATTAATTTAAAAATATTTTTAATGTGGAAAATTAAGTTTTATATTTTTATTAAATCTCTTTGAGGATAAGTAACACAGAGAAAGAAATTTTATATTTTTCNATAATTATTTATATGCAAGAATAGGATTTTTCAAAGAAAATTTCATAACTTGACCAAGGCAAAGCCTAATCAATTGAAATTTATAGTACATGTATACATGGACTAGAGAACAACTTGGACCAAATTTCACAATTTTTTGAATTCTATTTGAATTATTAAAATTATTTTAATTTTTGAAGAATTAATTAATTAAAAATATTTTTAATGTGGAGAATTAAGTTTTATATTTTTATTAAATCTCTTTGAGGTTAAGTAACTTAGAGAAATAAATTTTATATTTTTTTTATTTTTCTTTGAATTATTAGAATTTTTTTAAGTGAAAGATTAAAAAAATTCATTTTTTAGCCTTTAAAATTATTTTAAGCTTTAAAATTCAATATCTTCACTTAGAAAATTAGGAAAAATATTCCAATTGCTCTTAAATGCTTAGGAAATAATTTAGAATATTTTCATGAATTTTACTTGTTTTGTGATTTTTATTAATTTTTAATTACTTAAATATTCAAAATAGCCTTAAAAATGAAGTTTTTATTTTATTTACAATTTTATTTTTAGAAAATTTCTCTGATCACAGAGAGCTCCGAAAACTAATTTTTATAATTTTTTGAGTTATATTTTAATAATGAAAAATCATTTTAGTGTCAAAAATTTCATTTAACTTAGAAAATCAAGTTAAGTTATCAAATGAACTCCAAATANAAATAGCCTTAAAAATGAAGTTTTTATTTTATTTACAATTTTATTTTTAGAAAATTCCTCTGATCACAGAGAGTTCCGAAAACCAATTTTTATAACTTTTTGAGTTATACTTTAATTATCAAAAATCATTTTAGTGTCAAAAATTCCATTCAACTTAGAAAATCAAGTTAAGTTATCAAATGAACTCCAACTGTTTTGAACATTTTATGGGGAGTTCTCTGAACTTTAAATCACAGTGTAGAATTAAAATCAAGTCATTTAGATGTTTATTTTTCCCAAATTAGTTTCCTTCGTGTTTTAGGGTTTTGTGCAAATTAGGTGTGTTCTTAATGACTTAACTCATGAAAATTTTTTGAAAGGTTCTCTGGTCACAATAAACCTTTTAAAATTTTCTTAGATTTTTCTAAGAAATATGAAAATTTTTTATGATTAATTTATGCAAATAGATGGTGGTTGGCCACTGGGCTAGCCAGTGGGTTAGCCCAACTGCTTGGGTGGAAGTAAGAAGGCCCCAAGCATCCAATAGGATTGGGACTACTTGGATGGGCTTAAGTGGGAGTTTGACCATTTTTGTCCTTCTCAGGTTGGTGTTTTCTGGTGACCTAGGTAGTGGCTGGCCAATGATCAGTCACTTCTTGGCTCAAGGAGGCCAGGGGGTGCTAAATTATGTTTTAGCCCAACAGTTAGTGATGATGAGGGAGATTTTTGGTTAAAGCCCAAAAATGGGCATGAATCATTTAATTTAGGGGTCCATTGGTCCATAGCTTGGTTTGGTGGGTTTTGTATGGTTTATTCTGGTCCAAAGGAAGGGCTTAGTGGTCGCGGTGGTCTTTGTTTGGCAAATTTGGCTTGATTAGGTCAATTTTTTGGTGAAGGGGTCCATGTGGGTCNAATTTGGCTTGATTAGGTCAATTTTTTGGTAAAGGGGTCCATGTGGGTCAAAATGGCTAAAGGTTGGGTTTGGGTTAGGCTAGCCATGATCTTGAGCCCAATTGATCGATCAAAATTGTGTAGATGATTTTAATTAAGAGTTTTGGTGAAGGATTGAAATGATTTTGAGTTTAATTGGGAGTTCAATTTGAAGGATTTTGGAAATTTTGTCACTTTGAGCATGTTGGGCTAGACTTGAGTCTAGATTGGGCTAAGCTTGGGCTAAGTCCAAATTGATTTTTGAAAATGGTCAATAGGAAGTCATGAAGAGTTTTCAACATAAATTGGGTGCCAATTTTGGGGCTAACATAATCAATTTGGTGGAATTTTGAGGTATGGCCAATTTGGGGCTAACATAATCAATTTGGTCTATAGTTAACATTTCCTTGGTTGGATGAATTTCCTAATGGGTTCACTAAGTTGTTTGCCCATTGTTGATTTGTAGAAAAATTGTTATTCCAATTAAAATTTGGATGATTCTTCCAACCTAGGTTATAATAATTCGAATAAGGGTTGTTAGGTCTATTAATAGCGTTTAAAGTATCATATGAAGAGTAAACATCCACAAATTTCCCAAATGAATTCTCTTCCATCATAGTAGGTGTTGGAGAATAATTCATTACATAATGATCTAATTTCTTCTTCCATCATAGGAGGTGTTGAAGAATAATTCATCCCATAATGATCTAATTTCCTTGATATTACTTCCATCATAGGAGGTGTTGAAGAATAATTCATCCCATAATGATCTAATTTCTTTGATATTGTTCCATCATAGGGTTGGAGAATAATTCATCCCATAATGATCTAATTTCTTTGATATTGCAGCAATCTACGAAGCAGAGAATAATTCATTCCATAATGATCTAATTTCTTTGATATTGCAGCAATCTGCGAAACTAACGTAGATATTGCATCAGAATCATGGACACTAGCTACTCTTTTAGGATTTACCCTTTCAGAGGGCCATTGAAAATTATTGGTAGCCATCTATTCTATTAAAGAATAATCCTCATCAAAAGATTTTGAGATTAACAAACCACCAGCCGCAGCGTCTATAATCGATCTAAGTGATCCCACTAATCCATTAAAAAAGTTTGAATTATCAACCAATCTGGTAACAAATGATTAGGGCATTTCTTAAGAGCATCTTTAAATCTCTCATAAGCTTTGTATATTGACTCTCCATCAATCTGACAGAACGATGTTATGTCATTTCTAAGTTTAGCAGTTTTGGATGGAGAGAAATATTTGGATAGAAATTTTTGTGAATGTTCTCCCCAAGTTCTAATAGATCTTGGTGCTAACAAATTTAACCACATCTTAGCCTTATCCCTCAGTAAAAAAGAAAAAAATCTAAGTCTAACAACATTGTTTGAGACTCTATCATATTTAAGAGTAGCACACAGTTTTAAAAAACTAGTGAGGTGTAAATTAGAATCTTCATTTGGTGTTCCTCCGAATTGATTATTTTCTACCATTTGGATAATAACAGGTTTAAGCTCAAATGAATTAACAACTACATTAGAATTTTGGATAGACAAGTGAATTTCATCTGTTGTAGGATTTGCAAAATCTCATAGGGGTCTAGGTTGGTGTTCATTCTCTATTCCTTTATTGTTCAGGTTGTTTTTCATTGTATCAAAAATTCTAGGTTCTCTTCTCAATCTTCTAATCTTTCTAATAGTGCATTCTAATTCTGAATCGTAGGGTATTAGATTTTCATTTCCAAATTTACGCATACAATTTGAATCAGTACACAGTAATAAATATTCCCTTCTTAGAAGCTTTAGACCAAATGCCCAATTATGTGAAATTTATGAAAGATATTCTGAACAAGAAAAGGAAGTTCACGGATAACAAAACTATTGCACTTAGCGAAGAGTGTAGTGCAATTATTCTGAAAAAGCTTCCTAAAAAATTAAAAGATCCTGGTAGTCTTACTATACCGTGTGCTATCGGTGAAAAATTTCATGGAAGAGCTTTATGTGATTTGGGAGCCAGCATTAATCTTATGCCTCTATCGATTTTCAAAAGATTAGGATTAGGAAAAGTCTCACCTACTTATGTAACTCTTCAGTTAGCAGATCGTTCAGTTACATATACTAAGAGTGTTACAGAAAGTGTGTTAGTAAAATTTGATAAATTTATCTTTCCTGTGGATTTCATTATTTTAGAAATGGAGGAAGATAAAGAAATACCTATCATTTTAGGGAGACCATTTTTAGCTGCAGGAAAAGCTATGATAGATGTTCAAAAAGGAGAATTAACGATGAGAGTTAACGATTAAGAAGTGACTTTTAACATTGTGAAATCTACGAAATACCTTGCTATTGAAGTAGATAATGAATGTTTTCGCATGGAATTTAGTAAAAATCTCTTAAAAGAACATTTCAAAGAACATTTTGAAGAGAAATAACAATTTAAAGATAGTGATGATGTTATTTTGGATGAATTAGAAAATGAAGAGTTATATTATGTTCTAGAAAGATTTGAGATGTTGGATATTACAGAAAATGCTGATAAGAATCTATTTCCGTCAATTTAAAATCACCTCAACTTGAGTTGAAAATATTTTCTAGCCACTTGAAGTATGTGTTTCTGGGAGACTCATGTACATTACCTGTTATTATATTTTTGGAATTANTTTGTGTTTTAGGGTTTTGTGCAAATTAGGTGTGTTCTTAATGACTTAACTCATGAAAATTTTTTGGAAGGGTTCTCTGGTCACAATAAACCTTTTAAAATTTTCTTAGATTTTTCTAAGAAATAAGCAAATTTTTTATGATTAATTTATGCAAATAGATGGTGGTTGGCCAGTGGGCTAGCCAGTGGGTTAGCCCAACTGCTTGGGTGGAAGTAAGAAGGCCCCAAGCTTCCAATAGGATTGGGACAGCTTGGATGGGCTTAAGTGGGAGTTTGACCATTTTTGGCCTTCTTAGGTTGGTATTTTCTGGTTACCTAGGTAGTGGCTGGCCAATGATCAGTCACTTCTTGGCTCAAGGTGGCCAGGGGGTGCTAAATTATGTTTTACCCCCAACAGTTAGTGATGATGAGGGAGATTTTTTGGTTAAGGCCCAAAAATGGGCATGAATCCTTTAATTTAGGGATCCATTGGTCCATAGCTTGGTTTGGTGGGTTTTGTATGGTTTAGCCTGGTCCAAAGGAAGGGCTTAGTGGTCCTGGTGGTCTTTGTTTGGCCAATTTGGCTTGATTAGGTCAATTTTTTGGTAAAGGGGTCCATGTGGGTCAAAATGGCTAAAGGTTGGGTTTGGGTTAGGCTAGCCATGATCTTGAGCCCAATTGATCGATCAAAATTGTGTATATGATTTTAATGAAGAGTTTTGGTGAAGGATTGAAATGATTTTGAGTTTAATTGGGGGTTCAATTTGAAGGATTTTGGAAATATTGTCACTTTGGGCATGTTGGGCTAGACTTGAGTCTAGATTGGGCTAGGCTTGGGCTAAGTCCAAATAGATTTTTGAAAATGGTCAAAAGGAAGTCATGAAGAGTTTTTGACATAAATTGGGTGCCAATTTTGGGGCTAACATAATCAATTTGGTAGAATTTTGAGGTATGGCCAATTTGGGGCAAAATTGGGGTTTTTAGACTTAGGTCAAAATTAAATGAAATTGAGGCTTCACCAAGGCCAATTGAAGGTCAAGTTTGATGCGTAGGATTTTTATGAAGATTTTTTGACACATTTGTACAAATTGAGTAGGTTATGGGGTTCAATTTTGTGAGATTAAGTCATGTAACCAAAATTGGTCCTAGATCAAAATTGGGTTCAAAGAATGGGCTAATAAAGCTTGGATGTGGTTTAAATTGCTCATATGGAAGGTGAATTAGAGTTTAGGATTGAAATTAGAGGAAATTGGGACCGAATTGATGGACATTTGGGGTAAATTTTGGAAAGTTGGGCCTTTAAAGGAAATTTGGGGGTTTTGGTCAAAATAGTCAAATTGGTCAAATTGGGTTCAATTGGAGGGTCCAAATTGGTTTTGGAAACATTTAGAGTGATTTTGGAGGTTTTGGTAAAGTTTGGGGTGCTAAGGGTATTTTTTTTAATTTTTGCTAGACCCTCTACTAGTTGAGCAAAGAGGAATTTAGAATTTCTTAAGATGAGGGTACCTCTTCTAGTTTTCTAGGAATAATCAATAAGAAAGTCCTATGGCTAAAACCTAGGCAACTAAAGAGGAAAAATTAAACATTAACAAAAAGTGAGGTCAACAAATGGACCCCCAATAGATGTGGAGTGTTGGGCAAGCACACCGCGTGTACTGGCGTTGATTGATGAGATCAACAAAACCAATACAGTCTCCTAAGTCGACAGACCTAGAAAGAAGTGTAGAATGAAGTGCTAGTTGTTCCCATTGGGGAATTAACAGATCAATATTTGATCGAAATCAAGAAGTAGGAACTCTCTCTAAGGACTAGAGAGTGGGTTTGAGTTATCAAGTTTCAGGTTCTTATAGTGGATGGGAATCAGTATGTAAGGGATGATCTCAAGATGGGAATTGAAATTTAGGTATCGATTCCAAAAAGAAAGTTAGAATTTAGTTATCGTCCTCAAAAGAAGGGAACCAAAATTTAGGAATTGATCCCGAAATGAGAATAAAATTTTAGGTATCAATCTTAAAAGGAGGATCGAAAGTTAGAGACCGACCTCGAAGCGAGGGAATCCAAAGTTAGAAACTGATTCCAAAATGAGAATAGAAAGCTAAGGGTCAATCTCAAAAAGAGGATCGAATGTTAGGGACTGACCTCAAAAGGAGGGAATCAGAAGTTAAGAATGGATTCCAAAATGAAAATTGAAAGTTAAGGATTAATCTCAAGAAGAGGGTCGAAAGTTAAGGACCGACCTCGAAAGGAGGGAATCAAAAGTTAGGAACTAATTCCAAAATGAGAATTGAAAGTTTAGGATCAATCTCAAGAAGAGGATCGGAAGTTAAGGACTTACCTCGAAAGGAGGGAATCAGAAGTTAAGGACTGATTCCAAAATAAGAAATGAAAGTTAAGGATCAATCTCAAGAGAGAGTCAGAAGTTAGGGACCAACCTCGAAAGGAGGGAATCACACGTTAAGGACTGATTCCAAAATGAGAATTGAAAGTTAAGGATCAATCTCAAGAGAGAGTCGAAAGTTAGAGACCAACCTCGAAAGGAGGGAATCAGAAGTTAAGGACTGATTCTAAAATGAGAATTGAAAGTTAAGGATCAATCTCAAAAGAGAGTCAGAAAATAGGGACCAACCCAAAAGGAGGGAATCAGAAGTTAAGGACTAATTCCAAAATGAGAATTATATTTTAGGTATCAATCTCACAAAGAGGATCGGAAGTTATGGACCGACTTCGAAGCAAGGGAATCAAAAGTTAAGAACTGATTCCAAAATAAGAATTGAAAGTTAAGGATCAATCTCAAGAAGAGGGTCAGAGTTAAGGACCAACCTTAAAAGGAGGGAATCAGAAGTTAAGGACTGATTCCAAAATGAGAATTAAAAGTTAAGGATTAATCTCAAGAGAGAGTAAGAAGTTAGGGACTGATCTCGAAATGAGGGAATCAAGAATTAGGAACTGATTCCAAAATGAGAATTGAAAGTTACAAAGAGTTTGTGGCATTGAACCCATAGATATGTGTCCTGTGAAAAAGGCTAACATTATTGAGAAAACTGTGCAAAATTTTGTGAGTTTTTATGTAGAATGTGAATTTTCACAAGGATGTGAAGAGTTAATGTAGACAAGGATAGTCGTGCTGTGCGAGCAAAGAGTAAGAGACCTCAAAATTGAGAGAATCGACTCAACATATTTATTTTCTTTTCTTGTTGTTTTTATCATGTTTAATTTTCATAATATGTTTTCCAAAATTTAATTTTTATGGGTTGATTAATTTTTAAAAGAGTGTTTTATTTGAATTTTATTATTAAGTTTTTATTTTTTTGTTCTTTGTTCATTGTAATCTCAAACCAAAGTATGTCTTGTGGCTTTTATCCATCACACCGAAAAGAGCAATTGAACAAACAGACGAAATTTCTGGAAAAATATTTCATGAATCAGCTTTAACATGTGTATAGATTGAGTGTAGGTCAGAGCCTCAAAAAGTATAATTATGCTGACTGCATCAAAGTACATCCAAAATCATCACATGCCAAGTAGATATCATAGGCTAAGCATGTCTAATCTGTTGTAATGGAAATGCTGTAAAAAGAAATCCTCTGAGCTTTTGTCTCTGGTGAGGCAAGCTCCTGATCGAGCTGACAATGTAAACCATGCTTCAGGACAAGAGTTCCCTTTGCATGTGCTTAGAGGTGCAACCCTTTCATAGCTCGTATGACAGTAGTTCTTCCAGCTCTGAGTTTGATCGAAATCTGTATGACAATCTGTTCTCATCCATCCTTCGGAAAGTCATGGACACCCTGCGGTGTCGCACCACTGGAATGCAATGTTTGGCGACGTCTGCTCCGTTTCCTTTAAGAGCTAGTACTGAACCAACGGGTAGCAAAATTTCCACAGACCCTCTAAATTCACCAGGGTCGATAATATCTATTTATTTTCCAAATAGGATGTTTATCTTGCTTATGAATGAGACAGTGCAGAAAAGCTTCACAAAGTCATGATGGTCAATGTGTGGAGGTATGCAGTCTCCTTCATCATGTATGTTGATAATATAGCTGTTAGGAATAAAGTCAGCTGGCAATATCCTCCATCGGCCCATTCTTTTAATCATCCACTTTATCATGGGAAGTATTGGGTCCACCGTATCGTGTCTCAGAATCCCAGGAGGATTTCCTTGTCTATCATTAGTAAAGTGGTAACAGCAGCCGCACTATATAGTGATCCTGTCATTTCCTCACATCCACTTTCTTGGCTTGGAATAGGTTCTTTCCATTAGCAGGTCTGCTCGACTTCTATCTCTCAAATCAAAAATGCAGTCGAGAATATTTTGTTCACCAGTCTCAGAGAAGACCTTGTGTATAGCTCCAATCCTTCTAATATGTTGATGAACCTACCTTGCACTTCTTCATAGAATTCAAAGTCCCTTTTGCTTACCTTGCTCATCCTGTAATATTCTGCGGTACTGATGATCAGTGGTTGTCGAGGATGTTCCCTCATTTCAACGTCAGCGGGAATCTTGTCTCTGTCTGCAACAGAATGTATGACTCTGCGTCTGACGGGATGTATGGCTCTGTACCCAACGGGGCATATGGTTTTGCATCCATCGGGTAATCAGCGATCTAAAATCCATCATTAGAGGATACTTATTCCTCTAAATTACTGTAGCACTCCAGGTGAAGGAGATTGCAGTCCGGGCACTCCACGAATGCCCGTGTGGCTAACGTCCGTGCTGGTATCTCGGCGTTACAGGTCGGGCAACCCGTACAAAGAACATCTGAAGCTGGTAGTATTTCTGGCTCTATAACAAATCCTGACTCATCGTCTATAGTAAGCAGGCTGTAATAGGTCGCTCTCATGCCCGAATCATAGATATCCCCTTCAGGGATAGGGGTGAGCAAGTTCTCTGCCTCTTTCTGGCGTCTCCTCTTTTCGCGTAGGAAGGCCCTATGCTTTCGGTGCTAGTGTTTCTGCGTTAAGTCCTATGTATTGGTGCATCTAAAAGTCTTTGATTATTGGTAGCGACTAGGCCTCCGGTCGGTGTAGCTATCATGGACGGTAGGCAACTGGTTCCCTCCATTGGGTCTTGTTGTACCATTACATTTTTCCCTTAAGTGAGGAACTATTTTTGGTGTTGAACCTTAGCAGTGAGAGTAGCCCTTCTTTCTCCTGATGGCTCACCACATCCATCAGAGGACCCTGATAGTCTATGTCAACTTTGATAAAGTCTATGGTGCCACCCTGCAGTGCTCTTTCTTTATTGAGTGCAAGGTTCCAGCCATCTTTAAAAGCAAAGATCAGCCTCTGGCCTGACATTTCTCTGTAGACGACAGGAAAAATATCAGTGAGTTAGTATGAACAAGAACAAACAAAGTGTTTATTTAAAAAAAATTAGTTTTATGTTAGTGAGAAAACTATTTGTTTATGTGTATATTTCATTTAATTTAGTAGAATATCAAGTTTAAAAAGAAGAAAATTGATGTGTGTAATTTTAGAAATTTTCATTATGCTAAGGTTAATTTTATTACAAAATTTTGGACCTGGTCTCAGAAATTTGGCCAAATAGATAACCTCAGACCAATTTAAATTTCAAAATTTCAAATCAAGTGATGTCAAACAATGTCAGGTTGCGTAGTATGTCTTCAGATCTCATCCGTTGATTGACAGTATGGGTCTTTCACCTCGAAAATCCACTAACTGGTAGGCTCCTTCTGCGTAGACCTTTTCAATGACAAATGGTCCCTCCCAAGTTGGCTCAAATTTTATACTTATCTTGCGGTGTGCAAGAATGGGTATTTTGAGCAAGAGGACAAGGTCACCAACTTTGAATGTTCTTGGGTGAACCATTTTGTCATGATCTTGTACCATCTTTGCCTGGTAAATTTCCAAATGTTGTTGTGCTTCAAGTCGTTTTCCCTCAAGACTCTAATTCTTCAAGTTTGAGTTTTGCAGTTTCTTCCTTTGTAAGTTGGTAAGCAACAGTGACTTTGAGAGACGGCGTCTAAACTTCTAGTTGTAGTACAGCCTCAGACCCATACACGAGCATGTAGGGTGTGCATTGAGTGGGAGTCCTGAACGTTATCCGATAAGCCCACAAAGCTTCTAGTAACTTTTTATGCCAATCTCTTTTGTTTTTGTCCAGTATTTTCTTTAAAATATGTACCAACATCTTATTGAAGGCTTCAGCCAGACCATTTTCTCTGAGATAGTAAATTGTAGAGTATCCAATCTATCCCATGTCGTTAGACGAAATTGTTGATTTTGGTGCTTTTAAAGGCTATCTTAGTGTCGGAAATTATTCTTCGCGATACTCTAAAATGGTAGATGATTTGGCTTTTGAAGAATTGAAGAACTTGTTGTGTCGTAACCTCTCATAACGGTACTGCCTCTGCCCAGTTGGAGAAATAATCTGTAGCAGCAAGTATAAATCTATGTCCTTTGGAGGATGGAGGGTCTATCAAACCTATTATGTTTGTGCCGCAACACTCGAACGACCACGAGGCGACGGTTGGGTGCAACACATTCAAAGGTTTGTGCAATACCACCCCATGTACTTGACACTGGTGACATTTTATGGTTGTATCCATGCAGTAGGACATCATTGCTGACCAATAATATCTGAGTATCTTTATCTTCATTTTCATCTTTGGCCCTAACTGGTGAAAGCCACACAATTTGGCATGTACTTCTTTGACAATATTTTGTGCTTCGGCTCTGCTCAAATATCGTAGCCACATCTGGTCGAATAATCTTTTGTAAAGGATGTCACCCACTAGAGCTTAAGACATAGCCCTTTTTGTAATGTAATGTGCCTCAGACTTATCCTCTGACAGGTTTCTAGTATGCAAATACTCTATTAATGGCTTGTGCCAATCTTCATTGTTATCAATAACCGCAACCATCATTTCTTTTTCCTTTCCAACCTTGTGTAGATTGTCAAGGTCAACTTAAGACAAAACTTGTCTTCCATGTACTGTGATATCAATGGAATCCTTCGGAGGACATACCAACTCCTTAGCAAGTTTTGCTAGAGCGTCAACATGGGCATTATCTTCCCTAGGAATCCGGTAGAAAGTCACATTGGGGATCTGTTCCAGCAACTTCATGATGTACTGGTGGTATTCTGTTAGTCTTGGCTTTAAAATCTTGTATTGTCCGATGACTTGCTGGATGACGAGCTGATAGTCGCCATAGATGGCAATATCTATTATGATCATTGAAATTGCTAACTCCAATCTCGTAATTAAGGCTTCAAACTCTATTTCATTGTTGGTACTTGGCTCTGTCAGGTGGTATGTGAACCTCAGCAAACCCTTATCTGACATGATAATAATCAAACCAAATCCTGCTTTGCCTGGTATAATTGTGCCTGATTCTTTGTCTTTTCTCGCTGACAAAGCTTTGTCAAAGTACATCTGCCAGCATTGCGCACTGGAGAATTCCATTTGTTATACTTGTTCGTCTGGTAACTCATCATTAAGAGGGGACCCAACTGGAAGCGGGTGTGCAGTAAGTCTGCTAAAATCTGTCCCTTGTTAGCAGAGAGGGAAAAAAAGTTATATCAAACTACAATAAGATCATCGACCATCTTGCTAGACGTCCGAAGTGTGTTGGTCGGGTCATCAAATATTGCAATGGATTAACTTTTGAATTTATGATAATTTTATGAGAAAGCATGTAATGTCTAAGCTTTTGGGCGGCAAAATTCAAGGCTAGACAATGCTTCTCAATAGGTGGATACCTTATCACCATCAGTATTAGGCGGCGACTCAAGTAGTAGAGTGTGTTTTCTTTACCCTTGTCATTGACTTGGGCTAAGAAGGTTCCAAGAGAGTCATCTAAGGCCACGATATACAGTATCAAAGGTTTCCCTGGGGTAGGGGCTACCAAGACAAGAGGTCTCATTAAATATTATTTAATGTCCTCGAAGGCCCGCTGGCATTTCTCTTCCCAAACAAATTTGGCATCCTTTTTAATTAATGCCGAGAAGGGCTGACACCTACCTGAGAGATTAGAAATAAATCGTCTCAGATATGCCAACTTTCCTTGGAAGGAATGCAGTTGCTTTAAGGTTTTAGGTGGAAGCATTTCCAATATAGCTTTAATATTAAGTGGCTCAATCTTGATTCCTCAATGACGAACAACAAATCCAAGAAACTTCCTAGAGGTAACGCCAAAGGCGCACTTTAAGGGATTCATTTTAAGGTCATATCGCCGTAATCATTCGAACATGATCCTCAAATCGTACAAATGGTCTATTTTTTGCTTGCTCTTGATGACCAAATCATCCACATAGCATTCCACTTGATTGTGAATGAGGTCGTTAAAACTCTTTGTCATTGCACCTTGGTATGTTGCTCCAGCATTTTTTAAGCCGAACAGCATCACTGTGTAGCAGAAAATCTCGATTATTGTTCTGAAGGCTGTAAGTGCTTCATCTTTGGGAGCCATCTTGATTTGGTTGTATCACGATGATCCGTCCATAAAAGAGAAAAAATTTATGGGTACCTGTCTTGCCCAGCTAAACCGTAGGTTCCCATGGTTTAAAAAAAAGATACGAGAAACAAAAAATGTAGGTAAATATATCACAATAAAAGCGTACCTGAATGGTCTTCTCGTCATCTCCAACTGAAACTCAAAATGCATGTAAGGGCATTTTATGTAAAGAGGGAAAAAAATAAGGTTCCTAGATTATATCTTGGCGAGTCCTTATTGGTTTGATTAAGGATGATTTTATTAAACAAAACATATCAAGTTTAGTAGACCTCTGAGGTATCCAATAGGCCAGGAGAAAAAGGCAGGTCCATGCTTTCCCCTCACCGCCTGATAAAAAGTCTCTATCTCATTTAAACTTATTGTGTTTCTTAATAATCCATCCTGTAAATACTTCTAGTGTTCAATGAACAGTGATGTTTCAATTATTCTTAAGTGCAGGGAATTATCATTTATCATTCAATTTGAGAATTATGCATGTGAATACCCTTAAAGGGGCAAGTTAGTGTTATTAAGACACTTCTTCAATTTTAGTTTTAAGTTGGGCTTATAGTGTTTCAAAGGTGTTCAATTTTTATTCACTTTTCTAATCTTTATTTAACCAATTTGATTTAGCTTAAGTCACCACCAAGCCCTTAAAATCCTGATGGATGTCTTAGTCATTTTGATAGAGATTAAATTTTAAGTGACAATAATTCATCAACAAGAAATTTGAATGTCACTTGAACACTAGATAGGGGTATTAAATTAGTGAGTTATTAACACCCAAAACTATACCCCTAAGTCTAGGATCATCAATTTGGTAGACTTCCAAATTTTGATAAATTAGGAAAAATTTCAAATTTATCTTTCAAATAAAAAATGAGATTGATTCCTACCAATTAATCTTCTGTGTTTCAATCATCCAAATATATTAATTAGGATCAAAGATTGTCCATTTTCCCTTCTTAAATTAAGCCTAAATGTTAATTAAGGCTAAATTTTTAAAATTACACTTTTGCCCTTAAGGCTCTATCACTTCATACTTTATCAAATTTAATTCAAATGACTTTGGAACTTTTATTCCACCTCACTCATGGGTCAATTGAAACATCAGATAAGAAAATTTGATTTTTCAAATTTTAAAATTTATATAATTATTTATATGTAAGAATAGGATTTTTCAAAGAAAATTCCATAACTTGACCAAGGTAAAGCCTAATCACTTGAAATTTCTACTGGAGGTAGAATTGTACAAGAGAACCACTTGGACCAAATTTCATGATTTTTTGAGTTCTATTTAAATTATTAAAATTATTTTAAGTTATGGAGCAATAATTAATTATAAATTTTTTTGAATGTGGAAAATTAAGCTTTTTATTTTTATTAAATCTCTCTAAGGTCAAGGAACATAGAGAAATAAATTTTACATTTTCTTTGATTTTTATATAAATTATTATTATTTTTTAGTGAAAAATTAAGAAAATTTCATTTTTAGCCTTCAAAAATTATTTTAATATTTAAAATTCAATATCTTCACTTAGAAAATTAGAAAAAAAATTCCAATTCCTCCTAAATGCTTAGAAAACAATTTAGAACATTTCTCTGAATTTTACTAATTTTGTGATTTTTATTAATTTTTAATTACTTAAATATTCAAAATAAGCTTAAAAATGAAGTTTTTATTTTATTTACAATTTTATTTTTAAAAATTTTTTCTAATCACGGAGAGCTCCCAAAACTAATAATTTTAATTTTTTAAGTTATATTTTAATTATTAAAATTTATTTTAGTGTCAAAAATGTCATTTAACTTAGAAAATCAAGTTAAGTTATCAAATGAAATCCAAATGTTTTAAAAATTTTATGGGGAGTTCTTTGAACTTTAAATCATAGTGTAGAATCAAAATTAATTGATTTAGATGTTTATTTTTTCCAAATTAATTTCCTTTGTTTTGTAGGATTTTGTGCAAATTAGGTGTATTCTTAATGACTTAACTCATGAAAAATTTTCCAAAGGGTTCTCTGGTCACAATAAACCTTCCAAAATTTTCTTAAATTTTTCTAAGTAATATGTAAATTATTATGATTAATTTATGCAAATAATAAACACAAACTTGAAAATATGGATCTCTATCTATAGGTCTTCTTTAACTCTGGAAAAATCACAGAATATCCCTAATGATAGAGGCACAACATGCCAAAATATCAGGCCATGGTGAAATGTCTACATGCATGAAGAGTTAAAAGACTTAAATCAGTATCTAATTAATTAAAAATAAAATATTCATCAATTAAACTTCAAACCATTTCCACAACATTTTCCTTTCTTCACTGAGCACTAAGGGTATTTTTATTTTATTTTTGTGATTTTTCTACACCAAGATATGGATTTTTGAAGGTATGAAGCATTTTCTAAATTATTTAATTCCCTATTTTCCTACTTAACCATGTCAACCTCGGCAGCGTCAAACGAGCCATGCATCGAGCTCTGATTCAGAGCGTTTCACCTGGTTGGCGGTGCATTCGCGGACCGAAACACTGTTTGACTCCATCTGATCCATCCAACCACGAACCGCGTGATCCGAAGGCTGAGGGTCTTCGTCCCCAACTGGTGTGCACTGAAAACCGTCCACCTTCAAACCCTAATTTCTCAGCCTAGACTTAACCAAATTAGGCGCGATTTGTTTCTAAAGACGCGTCTAACCTAGAGGAACACATCCATATGGCTAACATGCTATGAAATCAAGTAGATAAGCATGAAGAGTAGATTTAAGCTCAGGAGAAGGGGAAGATTCAATACCTTAATCCAAGAAGTGATGTGTCACTTGAATTGCTTCTAAACCTTCGTGTGGACTTCACGAAGCTCCTCCAAGTACCAATTTGAGCTCTCTTTGGGTCCAATTATGAAATTGATCAAACTTGATTTGGGGTGTTGATCAAAATCAGGGTTAGGGTGGTCTGGTGAGGGGGCTTTCATGGGGGAACTTCCTCTCTCAATGTAGGGATGGAGTGGGTGAGTTTAATTTGATTTTGGTGGATTTTTAGTGAATATCCTATTTCTGCCCTAATTTTAAAGTTCAAAATTAGGGTTGCACATGGGAAATTAGGGCCAGAGGACAGTGGAGCTGAGCTTATTTATGCTGTGTGTGGAGTGTGGAGGCAATTGAACAGAGCTTTGCTGAGGTTGGTTTCGACAACTCTTCTAGACATGGGGGATGGCTATCTAAATAGGGGAGCCATGGGGCTTCAATTGGGCTAGCCAATGGGTTAGCCCAACGGCTTAAGTGGAAGTAAGAAGGCCCCAAGCATCCAATAGGATTGGGACAGCTTGGATGGGCTTAAGTGGGTGTTTGACCATTTTTGGCCCTCTCGAGTTGGTGTTTCCGGAGACCTAGGTGGTAGCTGGCCAATGATTAGTAACTTCTTGGCTCGGGGAGGCCAAGGGGTGTTTAATTATGTTTTACCCCCATGGGTTAGTGATGATGAGGAAGATTTTTGGTTAAGGCCCAAACATGGGCATGAATCCCTTAATTTAGGGATCCATTGGTCCATAGCTTGGTTTGGTGGGTTTTGTATGGTTTTTCCTAGTCCAAAGGAAGTGCTTAGTGGTTGTGATGGTCTTTGTTTGGCCAATTTGGCTTGATTAGGTCGATTTTTGGTGAAGCGATCCATGTGGGTCAAAATGGCTAAAGGTTGGGTTTGGGTTAGGAAAGCCATAACCTTGAGCCCAATTGATTGATCAACATTGTGTAGATGATTGTAATGAAGATTTTAGGTGAAGGATTGAAATGATTTTGAGTTCAATGGGGGTTCAATTTGAAGGATTTTGGAAATTTGGTCACTTTGGGCATGTTGGACTAGACTTGAGTCTAAATTGGGCTAGACTTGGGCTAAGTCCAAATTGATTGTTGAAAATAGTCAATAGGAATGTCTTGAAGAGTTTTCAACATAAATTGGGTGCCAACTTTGGGGCTAAGATAATCAATTTGGTGGAATTTTGAGGTATGGCCAATTTGGGGCAAAATTGGGGTTTTTGGACTTAGGTCAAAATTAAATGAAATTGAGGCTTTACCAAGACCAATTGAAGGTCAAGTTTGATGTGTAGGATTATTATGAACAATTTTCAACACAATTGTAGCAAATTGAGTAGGCTATGGAGTTCAATTTGGTGAGATTAAGTCATGTAGCCAAACTTGGGGATTTGACCTAAATCATAATTGGGCTCAAAGCATGGGCCAATTGAGTTTGGATTTATTTTAAATTGGTCATATAGAAGGTGAATTTGAGTTTAGGATTGATATTGGGAGAAATTGGAACCAAGTTGATGGACATTTTGGGTAAATTTAGGATAGTTGGGTTTTTAAAGGCAATTTGGGGGTTTTGGTCAAAATGGTAAAATTGGTAAAATTGGGTTCACTTGGAGGGTCCAAATTGGTTTTGAAAATATTGGAGTGATTTTGGAGGTTTTGGGAAAGTTTGGGGTGCCAAGGGTATTTTTTAATTTTGGCAATTTTGAGGGTATTTTGGTAAGTTTGGCATTTTTGGGTAGTTTTGGGTAATTTGGGTATTTTCAAAAGGTTTAAAATTATTTTTGAAGAAATTTGGACATTTTGGGTGATTTTGGGAATTTTGGCCAAATTTAGGGCTCCAAGGGTATCTAGGTAATTTGGGGGATTTTGCGGCAAAAGGCCAAGTTGAATATTTTGGGTAGAATTGGGGAGTTAACCACCATAAATGAGCTATGGACCAATGAAAACCCCATTTGGGTCCTCTATGTACTGGTCTTAGCTAAACCCTAACCTAGGGCTAGTGGATTTAGGGGACCATCTACATGAGTCTCCTAAAGGATCATGGGACCAAAGTCAGGAAAATTTGGGTTTAGGGTTGTGAGTGATTGTGAGTGAGAGTGAGTGCAAGTGAGTGCCTTAGCTCCAGACAAACACCTAGAGCCAACCTTAAGGGCAAGCAGTCCTATGAGAACTCATCTCGAGCTACTCTATATTTACCCCACCTACTAAGTGTTAGAGGTTAGGACCAATATGGGGAACTCCAAGTTGAGCAAAGAGGAGTTTAGAATTTTTAAAGGTGAGGGTCCCTCTTCTAATTTTCTAAGAATATTCAACAGGAAAGTCCTATGGCTAGACTCTAGGCAACCAAAGAGGAAAAACTAAATCTCAACCAAACGTGAGGTTAACAAGAGTAAAAAGGAGAAAATATACATAAAAAATAAGCAAAAAGGGCTAAATTGAAGAAAAGTGCTAAACCAGCTAATCTGGCACCTAGGAACCAGATACATAAATTGACAAGAGCCTAGACGCGATGGTTGGGGTCTTAGGCACCATGATTGCTTTCTAGAAGATCATTGTTTGAGGTCGAATTTCAAAGAGATCTCTAAAGAAACCCTTGGTTATTTTTGAAGCTCTATAAATATAGATTAATTTCAAACAACTATGGGGTCAGATTTATAGAGTCTCATAGTGTGTGAGTGTGTTAAGTGTCTGAGAAGTTTTCTTTGTGAGTCTTTGTTATTTTTGGAGTTTGTGAGTCTTGAAAGTGTTGTTAGTCAAAGAACTTCAAAGGAGTGCTTGGGGGAACATTCCAGATAAGTATTTGTATCTTTGTGCTTATGTTTTGTACTTTAAATTGGAGTTTTATAAATATATTTTCTTTTGTTATCTCCATGCTTCGTGAGTAGTTTTCTTTTCTTTCGCCGTACCATATAAAGTAATTAAGTAAGTGATTTTGATTTTTTTAGAACTATTATTTCTAAAATTGTGATGATATTTGTACTAATCCTTTATTTACTTTATAAATTAGTCACTTGTATTGTTAAAACTTGTTGAGAAACTTATAGACCCGAAAAGGCTAAGATTTATTGACTTGTAAGTATCACATTCTACCTTGGAAAGAGCAGTCGCGATCGTTTAAAGGTGATGCAAATAAATAGGGAGATAAGCTTTATGGGCATAAAATTGATGTTTCTAGAGAGAAACTAAATTCTTTTATCAATTTGGTTTAGAGATTGGAAATAAGGGTCACTAGTAGATCCTATAGAGAGTGCACAGTGGGTAATCTAGGAGTGAGAGACTAGAACCTACCCAACACTATTATACATGCCGACACTAACTTTAGCTTAATCTATGTTATTTACATAATTCGAAAGAAAGTAAAGAAATATATATGCTCTTATTTGTCACAATACCACATTTAAGTTTTTAAACAAATTTTGAAATCATTCACTGATTATGAATTATTGGCAAGGAGAAATTCTCTTTATATATATTGTTTAAGTCATTACATTTACTTTTAATTGCATATCGTAGAATTTAGTAAACTTAATTTTCACCTTTAGATAGATGTTGCATTCTTTAGTAAAGTTTTCTTAAAGTAAAAAAATTCCTGTATTTTATTTTATTGTTTACTTATTTTTGGCTTTCTCATGGGATCGATACTAAGTTTTTAAAGAAAACTCTATATTACTTGAAATAATACGTATACTTGCGCAATACCCCTAGTGAGAAAACTATTTCTTTAATCGTATTACATTTGTTCTCACTAGTTTCTAAATATAATTTGGGACAAGTTTTTGGCATATTAAGGAATATAAATATCTGCGTAATTGTGGATTGGGCCATCATACTCAGCGTCTTAATAAGACAAATTCAAAAAACCTAAGTCCCTTAATATTTAATTTATTATGAACCTCAAATCATTTAAAAAAACTCATATAATGAAGGGAAATCAATATGAGTGATCCGATCATATGGTTTGGGAAGTTATTCACCAAAGAACTAAAATACCACACATTTAGAGCCTATAAATAGACCCCCTTTATTCACTTGAAGGGGGAGGAGAATGAGTAAAATTTTAAATATGTTATCGACAGAAGAAATAATGATAACTTCTGGCTTATGTAGCCAGTAACTACTGTCGACCACTGCCAGCTGGCCACCCTCGACTATCGCTAGTTGTCGTTGACCACTGCTACACTCCCCTCTGCTTCCCTTCGTTGGTGGAATTTTTTGAGTAACAAAGCAATCTGGTGGGCTCTCTTAGGTAACAAAGTATTCTGGTGAACTCTTTTTAGTAACAAAGTATGCTGTGTAGCAAAGTATCTCAAATAATGCGCAACTCTGTATCCCAAACACAATATATTGGAGACCCGATAGCAACTTCTAACTGCAATTACTCATAGCCGATGTATTTAAAATACAACCTATCTTTTAATATATTGTATATAGACAATCATTGTATTTGGTGTAACATCATAAACATTTTGCTCAATAGTGGGGCAAAGGTATATCTTTGTACTTGTGAATTCATAGTGAATCATTTTAACTGAGCTAGACCCCATGATTTTTTTCAATTTTCAAGTTTTTCCCAATGTTGAGACAAGACGTTGAACTGGTAGAATGAGGGGTTCAAGGTTCAAAGGTTGAACTAGATGACCTATAAAATCATAAATGTATTTAAAAATGACTATACGTAAGATTGACATCCCAATCAATCAATATGTATTTAAAAAATTCAATTTTAACACGTCATTTTATCTATGCATGTAAATACATATTTCACTTTGTAAAAATTAAAATAGTGATATATTTTATGTGATATGGATGATCTGATGCTGTGAATGTAAAAAAAATTGTGTTTGGGTATTAGATAAATAAATAAAAAAATTGAATTGTATGTAAGTAAATTAAATTTCTTCGTAATAATGATGTTTTTGATGTGATATGAGTGATTTAGATGGTATAAATGTCAATCGCAACTGGACCTACGGTCGGGTCATGGTCGAACAGGTCGTCCGGTCCGGCTTTCTAAACCTTGCTTTTTTTATATTAAATGTATTGATATTTTTCTTCTGTTACATTTTGAATCATTTGTGTGCATGTTGAATTTTCATATCTAATCAAGATGTTAAATTATTATTCTATCATCACAAATTTTCGTACATAATTAATATGCACGTGTAATTTTTTTTCTTAATTTTAAGATTAAGTTACTAAATTGTCTCTTTGTAAAAAAGATAAGAGCAATTTATAAATGGAATCTCTAATTTTTTTAAAATAAATATTACAATTAAGACAAGTTATCATAAAGGACCTTTCAATATATATTTTGAAACACTTTTATACAAAGTTCTTAGAGAATTAAGCCTTCCTTTGGGGCCACTTTATTTTCTAAAAAAGTTTCTTAAGACTTAATTTAAAAAAAAAAAAACAGCAGTATGAAGTCATTATTGTTAAACTGAAAATCTTGTTTGGTAAAAAATATTATTTACAGTTTTTACAAGAGTTAAAAGACAAAAATATCTACGACATTATCCTTTATTTTTTACAGCTTTCATGGCTTACAGGCCTCGCTTTACAGCTTTTACATTAAATTATTTCCACTGATTGACACAATTAAAATTTCAAAGCTTTTGTTCGAGGCGAAGAAGACCGTTTTCACGGCGTACACAACAATAATTTCTATAAGATATTCTTCTCCAGCACAAGCGATGAACCTCTCACAGAAATCTCTTCAAAATCTTTTTCTCTAGCCCAACCAGAAGTTCTTCTGCTGCAATGAACCTCTCACAAAACATGAACTTCGTCGCCGACTACACTTTGGAGGTTATTTTGGATTTTTTAATTTTCTAAATTGAAAGAATGCTGAGCCGCATAGTGAAAGCCATGGAGAAGTCATGTGCTTAAACTTGAACGAAATACAATTGCTATCAAAGCATTGTTTATCGACGGAGATCACCAAATAAATATTATAGCTCTTGCTGCCGTTCGTTAGAAGTGAATGGTGCCCGACCACTTTCTCAATCAGGCCCTAGGTTTGGGTTGAAGTTTGAATATGTTTAGGCCCGAGTTAAGCAATTTCTAGCTCCCTTTTTCTGATTATCAGAAATCAACATCTTATTGTATGAATTCTTTGACAAAAACTATAGCATAATAAAAGAAGTAATAATAATCTGAAAAAAAATAAAAAAAACTGCTCCAAAGTTCAGATGAACCGTTCTGATTCGAACTAATCACATCAAAGAGGCACATTTATCCTTTAATTGGAATTGATGATTGGGCTAACAGCTCCCGGTACATATTTGGGCCGGATCCAGTGAGCCCAGCACGAATTGGAGCTCCTTCCCACGCCCATTCAAAAATCCAATATCAGACGCGATCAACGAGCCGTCGGATCCGGTGACCGATACCAAACCCGAAAAACTGATGCTCGTGGTGTCGGCAGTCGGCAGCACATAGCAATTACGTACCTCGTGGCACTTTCACCTGGGCGAGCTCCAACAACCACAAATCTAGCTGTCCGCTGTTCGGCGTCCCTCCCAAGCAGATTTCCGGCCGTTTCACCACGTGGGTGATCAAACCCTAACCCTAAGCGGCCAGCTCAGCCCACTCATCCCATTTTTTCCAAATTTCACCGCCCCACCATCCGTTCATCTGTAAACCTGAGGAAATTTAACGTTATCTCTACGCCGTTGTAGACTTGTTCTTAAAGCAATCCGCTTTACATCCGCAATTCTTCGGTTATCGATCTCTCTCGGAACTGCGAGGCGGCTGCCAGCATATTGTTTGAGGGCTTTGTGACGACAATTTTTGGATCTGGGAGTTGTCATGTTTGTGGGTGATGGAAGGGAGCGTTAGAGGTGGAAGTGAGAATGTGGGTTCGAGCGAAAGCCGGCCGCCGAACCCCCTTGCTGGAGCTAACTGGCAGTGCTTAGCATCCGTTAACGCCGGCCGGACTCCAATCAGTGGGACGCTTGTTCGTCACACATCTCTTGTTAGTACTCTGCCTTCTCACCTCTTAATTGATTTCACTACTTCTCAGAAGTTGATCTTTTTTCCTTAATTATTTATTATTGTTGTTGTTGTTATTATTATTATTATTATTATTAATTGTTGTTGTTGTTGTTGTTGTTGTTGTTGTTGTTGTTGTTGTTGTTGTTGTTGTTGTTGTTTTGTTTTTGAACTTTCTCTTTACTGTTTCATTGCGTACTGTTCTTTTTTCTACTTTTTATTGTACTCTTAGTTATTAATTTTTCAATGTGGTTTGATTCGAGCAACATGCAGGTTTGTAATTTTCGCCTTGTCCGGATGATTGATGCCCTGCCCTGTATCTANTGCCGTTAACGCCGGCCGGACTCCAATCAGTGGGACGCTTGTTCGTCACACATCTCTTGTTAGTACTCTGCCCTCTCACCTCTTAATTAATTTCACTACTTCTCAGAAGTTGATGTTTTTTTCTTAATGATTTATTATTGTTATTATTATTATTATTATTGTTGTTGTTTTGTATTTGAACTTTCTCTTTACTGTTTCATTGCGTACTGTTCTCTTTTCTACTTTTTATTGTAGTCTTAGTTATTAATTTTTCATGCAGGTTTGTAATTTTTGCCTTGTCCGGATGATTGATGCCCTGCCCTGTATCTGTCTTTGCATGAAATCTTCGTATTAGCAGAATTTGCATGGTTACTTTGTTGGATTTACTTGATCATTTTGCAGTTTCTTGTTAAAATGAGTTGAAGCTTGGTACTTGTTTGATGTTTTCTGTTAAAATTGCTAGCTTTCTTCATTCTCACGGCGCTGAATATTTATAGTGGTGGAAATTCCATGATTTGTCAGCTACTTGAACTTTCTAAGCGGCACTCTTATAAGTTCTTTTAGATGCTAATGCTCTTAGTCCTGAGCTTTACATGATTACTTAATGGAGCTAGCANCACCATAGTGAGGTAACTAGAGATAGAGCTATTCTGAATTTCTGTATTCAGAATAATAGAGCTATAAATGTGTGGAGAATTATTCATAAGAAAATTTTGACTACAGTGAGGAGTGAGACTATTGGAGGTATAGGACATCCTGAACTTATTTATACAATTTACAAACTTTCTGGAGTGGAAATTGGAGATGAGGAATGGGTTTACTCTATAAAACCTATTAGTAAAGCTAATTTGAAGACTTATAAATCCCATGAGAAATGGAGAACTGGGAATAGAAGTCAAGAACCTTCTACTAATAGAGACGTCCCCTCTACAAGTTATGACATTCCACCTTCTAGTTCCCCTACCCTCTCTGATTTGATGAATGAGTTGACTTTGCAGAAGAAGAGCATAGAATTGATAAATGAAAGGATTGGAGGTTTTGAACGTCGACACAATTACGATAGTGAGTACCTTCAGAGGCATTCAAATTTTGAGGTAGCCTATTATGAAACTCAGGCCCAACACTACAGAGGAGAGCCTGATGTTACTTTTCCTGAGTGCCCCCGGTATACTCAGTATCATCCCGATCCACCTGCTTATCAAGGCGATGAAGATATAGCTTAGGATTTTGATATTGAATGAAATTGATGTACTTATATTTGTACTTTTATTTATGTAATCTTTTTATAATAGAAATGGATGTTTATGTATTTGGACCTTCATTTTTATTATTTTGTGTACTTGGATAATTTTAATTTTTGTTATAAAGTTAGTGTTATAGTTAAATTTGCATGTGTAGTTTAATAGATGTTGAGTAGTATTGTGGATTGTAATATAATGTGATTTTTATTTTTGCATTTTAATTTTAATTGTTTTGTTTTGTATTGTGGTTGCGTTAAGAAATGTTGTGCTTGTTTTAGTTTTATACTTATTTCAAAGTTTCATTACCCAAAAATTCCTCTAATAATTTATATGTGTAGAAAGCTCCTAATAATACAGATCAGGTGAAGTAAGAATTTGAGAAGGCCTGCAGAAATTTCAGAATGATGGAAATGCCTAAAATACTGAGGTATGATTTATATTTATAGTTTTTCTTTCCACCTGTATTATTTTATATTGAAAAATTTAAGTTTAGGGGAGGGAAGAAAAAGATTAACTATTAGATGTCCTCTATTTCAATATTTTCAAAAATTATTTATATGATTTTATGTAGTAAATTTAATTCAGGTAATTATATTTTTGTAACTATTTAAATATTATGGTAGATTTAAAGAAATATTTTTGTAATGAAAATTAATTTTGTAACTTAAGATATTTAGTATAAGAGAATAAGATTATAGTTAACTATTTAATGTAAAGGAAATTATATTTTAAAGTATTAAAAATCTGGAAATTCATTTGAGAAGAAAAGATTGGGGCTCAATGATGTAAAAGCTATGAAATATCTCTGGAAATTCATTTGAAAAGAAAAGATTGGGGCTCAATGATGTAAGAACTATGAAATATTTATAAGTTCATTTGAGACAGGAATGCTTTGAGTTTCAAATTTAGGGAAAGAAAAGTGAAGTTCAAAATCATTAAAGGCTATATGGATATAGTAATCCTCACTTGAAAAAGGAAAAAGAAAGGATTGAAAACAATCCCTGAAATGAAAGAAAAATATATAAGATTGAAAGCAATCCAAATGAAAAAAAGAAAAGAAAGAAAAACATTATGGAAGTGAGGAGAAGCTTGATGATATGCCTAATAAAAAATTGAAAATTATGGAAGTGAGGAGAAGATTGAGGATATGCCTAATCAAAAATTGGCTTCACTGGACCATCCTGAACTTATATTTATGGAATAGGTCTTTTACTAGTAGAGTTCTCATGAAGTTCTTATCTTTTGGATATTCTAAGTGACTTAATATTATGAAGTTCCTATCTTTTGGATATTCTAAGTGACTTAATATTGCAATATATAATCATTCTTGAAATGAATAAAAGACTAAAACTCTTAAACTTGATAACTAGATAATCTTGTGGCTACAGAGTTAATTCAATTACTTGAATTTTTTCTGAAAATCTCACTATGATATTTATTTAAATCAAACTTATAGTATTTCTAAATTAAAACTTTACTGCAGTAGATCA
>JXCR01144178.1:201092-216592 GCA_002079205.1 Phalaenopsis hybrid cultivar | reverse complement strand
TTTGATTTTATATATGAATTCCGAGTTTTGTTGTGTTTTTCCCATGAGATCTGAGTAGTTTTTACTGTCTTTCTCCTTGTCTCGAGATTTATGAAATGGAGATTTGAATTGGTGAAGCCATGAAAATTTTTTAAAAATTGTGATAATTTTTTCACTTCGATCTTAATTTACTTTCAATCTGGTCAATTGATTTGTTGAAATATGTTGAGTTTTACAACTAAAGTGAAGATTACATCCAAGATTCAGGGAGGTCAAAGCCCTTGGAAGTTGGGTGAAAATAAATAGGGAAATAATATTATCGGGCGTAGAATTGGATATTTTATAGTGACAGACTAAAATCCCTAATTTGGTCCTATCATTTGGGTGTTGAAGTGTACATGTTAGCCCTCAGGTGAGGGGAAAGGGAGCTCCGAAGTGAGAGCCGGTATCCTCCCAGCCTAGCCACAGATTCAGTAAACAAGCATATGATTAGTCAATGTGCTTTATGCCTAGACCAAAGGGTAAAGAATAGGTATGCTCCTATTTGGCACAATATAATTTGAACTAATTCACTTTATCCAATCACTATAATTTCTTGACAAGGAGAGGGAAGCTTTCTTATATATTGAATATCACATTTAAAGCCTCATTAGTATCATTAGTTATTNTAAATATCACAATTAAACCCTCATTAGTATCATTAGTTATTTAATAGTTATTAAAATTACATATTTATTTCAATTGCCTATTAGTGACAGATAAACAAATTGAATTTTGTTGTTGCGATTAAAGTATTACTTTTCTAAAATCTTAGTTCGCAGCTCTAAACTAGCCTATTAGTGACAGATAAGCAAATTAAACGTCGTTGTTGTGATTAAAGTATTGCTTTTCTAAGGTCTTAGTCCATAATTCTAAACTACCTCCTGTGGGATCGATATCTAGGACTCCATTAGAGCCCTATATTACTTGAGCAATATGTATACTTGTGTTGACATCGATATCTAAGATTTGCTTTTCTAAAATCTTAGTTCGTAGTTCTAAAGTTACTCCCTATGGGATCGATATCTAGGACTCTATTGGAGCCCTATATTACTTGAGTGATACATATACTTGCTGTGGGATCGATATCTAGGACTCCATTAGAGCCCTATATTACTTGAGCGATACATATACTTGTTCGATATCTAGGACTCCATTAGAGCCCTATATTACTTGAGCGATATGTATACTTGCGTTGACAATATCTAGGACTCCATTAGAGCCCTATATTACTTGAGCGATACGTATACTTGCATTGATAAGTATGACTTTATAATTACTGAATATTTATTACGTTCATATTTAACTTATATTTTTAAGCATATATAAAGTTGTCGGTCAATAACATAAATGAGAATTTTCTTGATGAACAACTCTATAATGTTGCTGAGTGGTATATACCGTGGTATGCATATATAGTTAACTACTTAGTAATATTCTACCATATTAATTAAAAAGCCACCAAAAAAAGAAATTTATGTATGATTCAAGGTTTAACTTTTGGGATGATCCTTATTTATATAAGAAATATCGTGATTCAGTCATTGAAAGATGTGTACAAATTAATGAAACCCTTGAAATTATAGAGAAAATATCATAAATCTGAATTTGGGAGACACTTTGGAATAGATAAAACAATATTTAAAATTTTACACTCTGGATTTTATTGGCCTACATTGTTTAATAATGTTAATAATTATGTGAAAACTTATAATCAATGTTAGAGAGTAGGCAATATTTTTAAAAGAAATGAAATGACCCTATATTTTTCTTTAGAAGTTGAAATTTTTGATGTGTGGGGTTTATATTTTATAATATTATTTGTACCATCTTCAAAAATATTTATATCTTATTAGTTGTGGACTATGTGTCTAAATGGATTGAAGTGATAGCCTTTCCTCATTTTGATGCTCTAAGTGTTGCAAAATTTTTAAACAAAAATATTTTTACTAGATTTGAAATGTCAAGAGTGATCATCACTGAAAGGGGAAGTCACTTTAAGAATTTTAGAATGGACCCTTTGCTTAGAAAATATGTAATTAAACTTAGGATTTCAACAACTTATCAAACTCAGACTAATGGATTGGTAGAATTATTAAATCGTGAAATCAAAAGAATTTTGGAGAAAACTGTGAATCCTAAAAGAGTTGATTAGTCTGATAAACTTGATTTTATATTATGGGCTATAGGACTGTTTATAAAACTTATGTAGAAATGTCTTCATATAGGCTCATATTCAGAAAAGATTGTCATTTATCAGTGAGTTAGAGCATAAAGCTTATTGGGTGATAAAAGAATTTAATCATAATTTAAAGGATGCTGGAGAAAAATGATTATTGTAATCGAATGGGCTCAATAAAATTAGGAATGAATCTTATGAAAATGCTTGAATTTATGATGAAAAGATGAAAATTTGGCATGATCAAATGATTTAAAGAAAGAATTTTGAGCCTAGGCAAGAAGTTTATTATACAATACATGATTGAAATTATTTCTTGGAAAACTTAAGGTCAGTTGGATGGGGTCATACATTATGACAAAAATTTATTCTTGTGGGGCTATGGAGATTAAAGATAAAAAACCTGTACATATAACCAAAGTAAATCAACATAGTTTAAAGCCTTACACTGGAGAAAACAAGCTCTATTATAAAGAGACTTTGATGATGAGTTTATCTGAGTAAGACATTTGGAAACGTTGGGCTAACGATGTTAAACCAAGCGCTTTGCAAGAGGCAACCCATAGTTATCAGTGTGATTTTATTTTTGTTTGTTATTTTGTTGTATCGTAACTATCCTTTGCTTTAGTAGCATTATTTTTAACACTATTTAAAGTACTAAACATGTTTGGAAATTGAAGAAATTTTACATTAGGCGAATCAATGTTCACTTGGATACTGGCGCCTAAGTGCAAGTCCTGTGATGTTGACGCCTAGGCGCCAAAGTTTCTATATGTGGGAAAACTTCCCTAAAGCAGCTTTTCTCCATGTCTTCTCTACAAAACGGCATAGCCATCGTCCCTAATCTTCATTCCTTCAAAATTTTGACTAGAGAAGAAAGTTTAGAAAGGTTTGGAGATCTTACTTGCTTCCATGGAGAACAAATAGAATAGAGTCAAAAACATTTGTGCATAATGATGCCCAAACTTATTTTAATGGATTCTTAGCGCTAAGTTTGGAGAAGGAAACGAGCAAGTTGGGGAAGATTGAAGAGGAACTTTCCAATCTACACAATAAGTTGCATGAGTTGTATCACCAGTACGAGCACTTGGAGTGGCAGATGAAACTTCAATCTGATCACTTGACTAGTTATCAAGATGCTCAGGTAGCCATGCATAGAAAGAACAAATGGATTGATGAAAAGGAGACTATGGACTTTCCTCGTGCACTTGTCTTCTACTCATTTGATCGAACATATTTGGCATGTGAGAAGGGTGACAAAAATGAGATCATCAGAGATTGATCATTAGAATAGGATTCGTGTGTTTGTACTTTGTGTTTGTTTGCTTTAGTAAAGGATGTGTTACGTGTGCTACTTTATTTTGTTTTTGATTGTGTGCTATTTTGCTTGTGCTGATTTACTTAAAATTGTGTTTGTATGTATATTGTATTGATATTTGAAAGTTAAATGTAAGTTATGTTTGTGTAAGCCCCTGTGTTAGAATGTTGGAATTAATTATGAATTGAAAATTGGTAATTAGAAGATGTTGGAGACATAATAAACATAAAGTGTGATGTTAAATTTTGGTTGAATGGCTTAGTCTTGCTGCGTTACACTTAAAACCCTAGGAAAGAAAAATTTTGGATCAGGCACCTAAGCACTAGACTATCCACACAACATGGCTGTTAGACGCTAAACCTCGCGCCTAAGCTCTGGTTCACTTGAGTAGGCCAAAACTCAAATTTTTTGCAATTGAAAGTGAACCCACGCTATTTTTAACGCCCAAGCTCCTCTTCTTCCATTTTTCATAAAAAAAACCAGCCCTATGGTGCTTCATAGAGCTCAAATCTTCAAGTTTATTGGCTCAAAAACACTAGATTTCATCTTCTCGAGGTTAGATCTACATTTTGGCATAGATATTTTGCGATTTCACCATGGAATTTTCATACATTGTGTAGAGACCGAAGATATGCAAAAATATTTAATTTAGTGGTGAAAAATCCATGGATCTTAGCTTTGTTAGCTTGAAAAAGCTTTTAGAAAGCCTTTTTTTTATTTTGAAATTCGTTGGAATTTTTCTTCAAATTTACTTTATATGGATCCTAAGACAAAGAGAGGAAGAGGAAACGAATCCTTTGACGGTGCCAAATTTGTCAGTGTAAGTGCACAAATTGGTTACAATAAATTTGCTTCTTCGAGTAAGTTTATTGTGGAATGAAGTTTTTATCGACCTGGAGGAGATATAGAGAATATTATTGTGGCACGTCAATAGGAGAGTTTCTATTACTTTACTTTTGTTGCCATCATCGTTGTGGTTAGAGGATTTAATGCAAATTTACCTAAAGCAGATGATAACGAAGTGTTTGTTCGTGGAAGAGGATTAGAGTTTACTGCTGAGAGGATCAATGTGATATATGGTCTCCCACCTGAGATTGATTGTTTCTATTTAAAGTTCATTCCACCTGAGGAAGAGTTGGATCAGATTATGGCAAATTGGATTGATGGTTGTGGAGCCTGGAAGATTCGAAATGATCGAAAGGTAAATTTTTCTTCTTCCAAGCTCAATGCCACTTCAAAGGCATGACATTATTTTATTTCTACTTGCCTCCTTCCTTTAAATCATTTAAGTGAATTAACTAGAGAAAGAGATATTTTAAATTACTACATTTAAGAAAGAAAACCTATAGATGTGGGTGCTCTTATTTATGATGCTATTAGTTCTTCTACAAGAGCTAGTATGACCTCAAGTCTTGGATTTCTATCATTGATATTTACTATTTTCAATGACTTTAGAGTTATGTTTGAACATTAGGAAGAGCAGTTGAAGCCACTTAAGCCAATTGGGAAGACTAATGTTGATATATATGGACGACCTAGAGATAGAGTTGAAGGTGCACATTCTGCTTCTACTTCTAGGCCTCCTACTTCTAGAACTTCTACTTCTACTGGTACAGAACCTCCATCTGGATTCTAGAATGTGTTGAGTGAAAGATATTTGGAACACCATAACGATATGTTCTTGATGTAGTGTTAAATGAAGGATAGGGACAATAAGTTTGATCATACGACGAATTTTGCTAGAAGGAAAAGTGGCTATGATACTCATTGTGATGAGGCAATGGTAAAATTCATGAAGGGAGACCATATAGTTAAATTTATTACTTGTCCTCGATTTACACCTTTTGAGAGTCACAGATCTATGGATGATAATATTCCATTAGATTATGATGACGATGAGGAGGAAGCTGATTAGATTTGTTTCATAATTTGTAGTAGTTATGATTTCTAGATCTTTCTTATGTTGGACTATTTATGTATCTTTTGATGCTCTGTACTTTATTTTCACTGCTACTTTTGTTACTCTTTTGCTTAAAACTAGATATGTGTTAGAGTAGTTCTCTTACATTGCAAATTTTTATGATATATCTGTTTTTAAATAAATTGTCTACTACTCAGCACTTGCTCTTTATTAACTGTACCTCTACTGTTCTCCTGCTTGTAATTTTTAATTTATCTCTTTCTCCATGCTAATTATAAACTTAATTGCCTAAACTAATTTGAAATTCAAGTTTGGGAGAAGGGAGAAAATTTTCAAAACTAAACCTTAATTTTACTAAGCAAAATATATTTTCAAAAAATTATTTTAATATAACATATGGTATGTTAAGATAGCTCGAGATAACTATATTTTTGATTTTATAAATAATTTAGTAAACTTAAGTAAAAAATTTTAATAATAAGATTAATTTTGGATTAAAGATGTTTAGTATAAGAGTATTCAATTTTGTTTTTCCTATTTAAAATAAAGAAAATTGTATTTATGAGAAAGTTAAAGATCTTTGATTTTTATTTGAAAAGCAAGAATTGAGCTTTATGAAAAATCTTTTTCAAGTCTACACATTTATCAAGTAAGGAAATGTGAAAAGGTTTTAACTTTAAGAAGAGGATGGTGGAGTTCAAAATTATTAAAGACTATCTAGATATAGTAATCCTCACATGACATGAAAAGAAAAAGAAATGCTTAAAAATGATCCTGACAGAAAAAGAAAAGAAAAAGAAAATAGAAAAAAAAAGCAAAAAGAAAAATAAATGTGAGGAGAAGCTTGAGGAGATAACTAATCAAAAATTGGTTTCACTTAAATCATCTTAAGGAAAGGGGCATAATAGCATTTCTAAGCTTATTTATGAAGTATTAGCATCCTTACTAATATTGTTCTCGTGATACTCTTTTTCATATAATTTTTCTGACTCTCTTTAATATGAAAAATTATAATTATTCTTGAAATAATTATAAAATTAGAATTCTTAAACTTGACTTCTAAATATTTTTATTTTCTTATTTTAACCTATGTTATTAAAAATTTTTCTAAAGTTTCACTATTGCATTTATAAAATAAATACTATATAAATGTTCAAGTAAAGCTCACTTCCATAAGTTATATTTTTTATATATAGTGAGAAATGTTACTTGAGGGCAAATAACGTTTAAGTTTGGGGGAATTGATCCACCATAAATTATCTATTTTTTATTCACATTTTATGCTCAATTTTTTAGGATATTATGCTTTAATGAAGCGTATTTTTATGTTTTTGGTTGTAGGTGCTGCAAGAAAAGTAGTTTAAGAGTAAAAAGGAGCAAAAATACATAAAAAAAAGCAGAAAGAGCTACATTGAAGAAAAGTGCCAAACCAGCTGATCTGGCGCCTAAACACCAGATACATAAATTGACAAGAGCTTAGGCACAACGATTGGGGGCTTAGGCACCACGATTGCTTTCTAGAAGATCATTGTTTGAGGCTGAATTTCAAAGAGATGTCTGAAACAACCCTTAGTTATTTTTGAAGCTATATAAATATAGATTAATTTCAAAGAGCTATGGGGTCGAATTTAGAGAGTCTCATAGTGTTTGTGTTAAGTGTGTGAGAAGTTTTCTTTGTGAGTCTTTGTTATTTTTGGAGTTTGTAAGTCTTGTAAGTGTTGTTAGTCATAGAACTTCAAAGGAGTGTTTGGGAGAACATTCCAGATAAGTATTTGTATATTTGTCCTTATGTTTTGTACTTTGAATTGGAGTTTTATGAATATGTTTTTTTTTGTTATCCCTATGCTTCGTGAGTAGTTTTCTTTTCTTTCTCCTTACCATATGAAGTAATTAAGTAAGTGATTTTGATTTTGTTTAGAACTATTATTTCTAAAATTGTGATGATATTTTTACTAATCCTTCATTTACTTTACAAATTGGTCACTTGTATTGTTAAAACCTGTTGAGAAACTTATAGATCCGAAAAGGCTAAGATTTATTGACTTGTAAGTATCACATTCTACCTTGGAAAGAGCAATCACGTTCGCCTAAAGGTGGTGCCAATAAATAGGGAGATAAGCTTTGTGAGCATAGAATTGATGTTTCCAGAGAGACAAGCTAGATTCTTTTATCAATTTGGTCTAGAGATTGGAAATAAGGGTCACTAGTAGATCCTATAGAGATGACACAGTGGGTAATCTAGGAGTGAGAGACTAGAACCTACCCAACACTATTATACATGCCGACACTAACTTTAGATTAGTCAATATTCTTTGCACAATTCGAAAGAAAATAAAGAAGTATGTATGTTTCTATTTGTCACAATATCACGTTTAAGTTTCTAAACAAATTTTGAAATCATTCACTGATTATGAATTATTAACAAGGAGAAAGTCTCTTTATATATATTATTTAAGTCATTACATGTACATTTATTTGCATACTGTAAAATTTAGTAAACTTAATTTTCATCTTTAGATAGATGCTGCATTCTTTTGTAAAGTTTTCTTAAAGTAAAAAATTTATGTATTTTCTTTTATTGTTTACTTGTTTTCGGCTTTCTCATGGGATCGATACTGAGTTTTTAAAGTAAACTCTATATTACTTGAAATAATACATATACTTGCGTATTAGCCCTAGTGGGAAAACTATTTCTTTAATCATATTACATTTGTTCTCATTAGCTGCTAAATATAATTTAGGATAAGTTTTTAACATATTAAGGAGCATAAATATCTGCGTAATTACGAGTTGGGCCATCATACTGAGTGCCTTCATGAGACAAATTCAACAAGCTTAACTCCCTTAATATTCAATTTATTATGGACCTCAAATCATTGAAAAAAACTCTTATAATCAAGGGAAATCAATATAGGTGATCTGATCATATGGTTTGGGATGTTATTCACCAAATAATTAAAATACCACACATTTAGAGCATATAAATTTACCCCCTTTATTCACTTGTTATTCACTTGAAGGGGGAGGAGAATGAGAAAAATTTTAAATATGTTATCGACTGAAGAACTAATGATAACTTCTGGCTTATATAGCCAGCGACTACCGTCGACCACTGCCAGCTGGCCACCCTTGACTATCGCTAGTTGTCGTTGACCACTGCTATACTCCCCCTGCTTCCCGTCGTTGGCGGACTTTTTTTGAGTAACAAAGCAATCTAGTGGGCTCTGTTAGGTAACAAAGTATTATGGTGAACTCTTTTTAGTAAGGAAGTATCCTGTGTAGCAAAGTATCTCAAATAATGCGCAACTCCGTATCCCAAACACAATATATTGGAGACCCGATAGCAACTTCCGACTGCAATTACTCATAGCCGATGTATTCAATATATAACCTATCTTTTAATATATTGTATATAGACAATCATTGTACTTGGTGCAACATCATAAGCATTTTTGTTCACTAGCGGGGCAAAGGTATATCTTTGTACTTGTAAATTCATAGTAAATCATTTTAACTGAGCTAGACTCCATGATTTTTTTCATTTTCGAGTTTTTCCCAATGTTGTGAAAATCAGACAAAACATTGAACTGGTTGAAGGAGGATCTCAAGGTTCAAAGGTTGAACAGGATGACCTATAAAATCATAAATGTATTTAAAAATGACAATACATAAGATTTACTTCCCAATCAATCAATATGTATTTAAATAACTAACACAAAAAATTCAATTTTAACACATGCCATTTTATCTATGAATGTAAATATATATTTCACTTTATAAAAATTAAAATAGTGATATATTTTATGTGATATGGATGATTTGACGGTGTAAATGTAAAAAAAAAATAATATTTGGGTATTAGATATATAAATAAATAAAAAATTGAATTGTATGTAAGTAAATTGAATTTCTTGGTAATAATGATACTTTTGATGTGATATGAGTGATTAGATGGTATAAATGTAGAAAGTAGAGTGAAGGAGATAGATATGCAGAATACATAAAATTAATGTAAATGCTCGTGAACCAGACGGTTCTTTTGAACTGGAGTCTATTTACTGGTTTAAAGATTAAACTACCGGTTCAGTCTGGCTCTTGGTGATTATGTGCGGGAGAGGTTTTATATGTCAATCGCAACTAGACCTATGGTCGGTTCATGGTCGAACAGGTCGTCCAGTCTGGCTTTCTAAACCTTGCTTTTTTCATATAAAATGTATTGATATTTTTCTTCTGTTACATTTTGAATCATTTGTGTGCATGCTGAAGTTTCACATCTAATTAAGATGCTAAATTATTATTCTATTATCACAAATTTTCGTACTTAATTAATATGCACGTGTAATTTTTTTCTTAATTTTGAGATTAAGTTTCTAGATTGTCTCTTTGTAAAAAAGGTTAGAGGAATTTATGAATGGAATCTCTAATTTTTTTAAAATAAATATTACAATTAAGACAAGTTATCATAAAGGACCTTTCTATATATATTTTGAAACAATTTTATACAAAGTTCTTAGAGAATTAAGGCTTCCTTTGGGGCCACTTTATTTTCTAAAAAAGTTTTTTAAGACTTAATTAAAAAAAAAAAAACAGCAGTATGAAGTCATTATTGTTAAACTTAAAATCTTGTTTGGTAAAAAATATTATTTACAGTTTTTAGAAGAGTTAAAAGACAAAAATATTTATGACATCATCATTTATTTTTTACAGCTTTCATGGCTTACGGGCCTCGCTTTACAGTTTTTACATTAAATTATTTTCACTGATGCACACAATAAAAATTTCACAGCTTTTCTTCGAGGCGGAGAAGACCGTTTTCACGGCGTACACAACAATAATTTCTATAAGACATTCTTCTGCAGCACAAGCGATGAACCTCTCACAGAAATCTCTTCAAAATCTTTGTCTCCAGCCAAACCGGAAGTTCTGCTGCTGCAATGAACCTCTCACAAAGCATGGACTTCGTCGCCGGGTACACTTTGGAGGTTATTTTGGATTTTTTAATTTTCTAAATGATAGAATGCCGAGCCGCAAAGTGAAAGCCATGGAGAAGTCATGCGCTTAAACTTGAACGAAATACAATTGCTTTCGAAGCATTGTTCATCGATGGAGATCACCAAATAAATTTTATAACTCTTGCTGCCGTTCGTTAGAAGTGAATGGTGCCCGACCACTTTTTCAGTCAGACCCTACGTTTGGGTTGAAGTTTGAATATGTTTAGGTCCGAGTTAAGCAATTTCTAGCTCCCTTTTTCTGATTATCATTAGAAATCAACATCTTATTATATGAANATGAACCTCTCACAGAAATCTCTTCAAAATCTTTTTCTCTAGCCCAACCAGAAGTTCTTCTGCTGCAATGAACCTCTCACAAAACATGAACTTCGTCGCCGACTACACTTTGGAGGTTATTTTGGATTTTTTAATTTTCTAAATTGAAAGAATGCTGAGCCGCATAGTGAAAGCCATGGAGAAGTCATGTGCTTAAACTTGAACGAAATACAATTGCTATCAAAGCATTGTTTATCGACGGAGATCACCAAATAAATATTATAGCTCTTGCTGCCGTTCGTTAGAAGTGAATGGTGCCCGACCACTTTCTCAATCAGGCCCTAGGTTTGGGTTGAAGTTTGAATATGTTTAGGCCCGAGTTAAGCAATTTCTAGCTCCCTTTTTCTGATTATCAGAAATCAACATCTTATTGTATGAATTCTTTGACAAAAACTATAGCATAATAAAAGAAGTAATAATAATCTGAAAAAAAATAAAAAAAACTGCTCCAAAGTTCAGATGAACCGTTCTGATTCGAACTAATCACATCAAAGAGGCACATTTATCCTTTAATTGGAATTGATGATTGGGCTAACAGCTCCCGGTACATATTTGGGCCGGATCCAGTGAGCCCAGCACGAATTGGAGCTCCTTCCCACGCACATTCAAAAATCCAATATCAGACGCGATCAAAGAGCCGTCGGATCCGGTGACCGATCCCAAACCCGAAAAACTGATGCTCGTGGTGTCGGCAGTCGGCAGGANAAAAAAAAAAAAAACTGCTCCAGTGTTCAAATGAACCGTTCTGATTCGAACTAATCACATAAAGAGGCACATTTAGCCTTTAATTGGAACTGATGATTGGGCTCTAACAGCTCCCGGTACATATTTGGGCCGGATCCAGTGGGCCCAGCACGAAATGGAGCTCCTTCCTACGCCCATTCAAAAATCTAATATCAGACGCGATCAACGAGCCGTCGAATCCGGTGACCGATCCCGAACCCGAAAAACTGATGCTCGTGTTGTCGGCAGTCGGCAGCACATAGCAACNGGCTAACAGCTCCCGGTACATATTTGGGCCGGATCCAGTGAGCCCAGCACGAATTGGAGCTCCTTCCCACGCCCATTCAAAAATCCAATATCAGACGCGATCAACGAGCCGTCGGATCCGGTGACCGATACCAAACCCGAAAAACTGATGCTCGTGGTGTCGGCAGTCGGCAGCACATAGCAATTACGTACCTCGTGGCACTTTCACCTGGGCGAGCTCCAACAACCACAAATCTAGCTGTCCGCTGTTCGGCGTCCCTCCCAAGCAGATTTCCGGCCGTTTCACCACGTGGGTGATCAAACCCTAACCCTAAGCGGCCAGCTCAGCCCACTCATCCCATTTTTTCCAAATTTCACCGCCCCACCATCCGTTCATCTGTAAACCTGAGGAAATTTAACGTTATCTCTACGCCGTTGTAGACTTGTTCTTAAAGCAATCCGCTTTACATCCGCAATTCTTCGGTTATCGATCTCTCTCGGAACTGCGAGGCGGCTGCCAGCATATTGTTTGAGGGCTTTGTNTTCACCGCCCCACCATCCGTTCATCTGTAAACCTGAGGAAATTTAACGTTATCTCTACGCCGTTGTAGACTTTTTCATAAAGCTTTCCATCCGCAATTCTTCGGTTATCGATCTCTCTCGGAACTGCGAGGCGGCTGCCAACATATTGTTTGAGGGCTTTGCGACGACAATTTTTGGATCTGGGAGTTGTCATGTTTGTGGGTGATGGAAGGGAGCGTTAGAGGTGGGAGTGAGAATGTGGGTTCGAGCGAAAGCCGGCCGCCGAACCCCCTTGCTGGAGCTAACTGGCAGTGCTTAACTGCCGTTAACGCCGGCCGGACTCCAATCAGTGGGACGCTTGTTCGTCACACATCTCTTGTTAGTACTCTGCCTTCTCACCTCTTAATTAATTTCACTATTTCTCAGAAGTTGATGTTTTTTTCTTAATTATTTATTATTGTTATTATTATTATTATTATTATTATTATTGTTGTTGTTTTGTATTTGAACTTTCTCTTTACTGTTTCATTGCGTCCTGTTCTCTTTTCTACTTTTTATTGTAGTCTTAGTTATTAGATTTTCATGCAGGTTTGTAATTTTCGCCTTGTCCGGATGATTGATGCCCTGCCCTGTATCTGTCTTTGCATGAAATCTTCGTGTTAGCAGAATTTGCATGGTTACTTTGTTGGATTTACTTGATCATTTTCAGTTTCTTGTTAAACTGAGTTGAAGCTTGGTACTTGTTTGATGATTTCTGTTAAAATTGCTAGCTTTCTTCATTCTCACGGCGCTGAATATTTATAGTGGTGGGAATTCAATGATTTGTCAGCTCCTTGAACTTTCTAAGCGGCACTCTTATAAGTTCTTTTAGATGCTAATGCTCTTAGTCCTGAAATCATTTTTTTACTGAGTGGCGAGCATGATTGGTTGATCCTGTGATAGTTTTATTTTGTATGACTGTTATAGAATTCAGGGTCACCAATTATTGGTGATGGTACTGCACGTTACCCTTTCAGTGTGTTAGGTAGAATTTCATTGCAGTCGAATTTTTGCTCTACTTATCATTTCACTTTGTAGTTTTTGTTATGCTAAACCTTATAATCTACCATGATAAGTATTTTCTTATACAATGCAATATTTATTTGTGGGTTATGTAGAATTTCAACATTGGGATGTAAGATTGAAATAAGAATTGGTGAAGAATTTGCATTTTAACTTTATATAATTTTAATTAGGTTTGAAAATCATCTAGTTGACTCACACTTAGGATAGATGTGTTGAATCCTAAAATATCCTTTTGATCACGTCCATGGAATACTACATTGGTTTAATGAGAGGAATAATGTGAAGTAGGAGAAGGAGAAGAGAGAGTAAGTCATAAATAATGCTAATTATCTAGAAATAGATTCAGTAATCTTTCCTGTGAAAATGATTGTCCTATTTATAGGTCATAGGCAGGATCTAGTAAATTACTTAATTGTCTCTCACTTAATGAGAACAATACAATATATTTATAAGCCATTACGCATTTACATATTTGTAACCGACTTTGACACCTTTTCCCTCGTAACTATTTTTGGCACCATTTTATATTTGTAACTGCCCCTGACACCGTTTCATATTTATAATTGCTCAGTTTAGTTGTTTGATCTTCGCTCAATTAGCTATAGTCGTTCGGATGACTGAAAAATTATCGGTCGAATTTTTCTAAGGGAATTTGTCATAAAAACTCATTGTCTTTAGGAATGGTTATTCCATCAGGAAAAAGGTGCATTACCATAATTTAATAGCAGCCTTCCTTTGGACGATAAATCTTCACAGAATGTTAGGTGAGAGTTTATCTTGTTATTGGCCTAAGTGCGTGGCGTTCTTCGGTTAGGACGAGCGTTCATTCAGTCGGCCCATGATTTGACCCATCAAAATGATGCTAAATGGCTCAATCCTTTGTTGCCTTTTTTGCGCGATCTGTTGAATCTCCTCGAGATTCACGCTGCCATATTCATGTACAAGATCAAAGACAAATCGTTGTTAGATTTTATGCAAATAATTAACTTTTTAGTCATGTATTTGTTGTTTTTATTGAAATATGGTTTTGATAAGAGTTAAACTATGATTTTCGGTATGATTGTCAAATTATTGTTGATAATTTTATGAGAGCCATTACGTAGGAATAACAAGGTATCGGAAAATAGAGAGCGATAGTGTGGGAAAAGGGTGTAAATTAGTTCAGTTAAGCTCAATTTTCCCTTGGCTTGACGTTTACCTGATTAAATAATTGAACTTTTGTTTGATTCAACGACTTCAACTAGCTCACAAGTTGGCACATTTCTTAAGAAAATGCTGAGGTTAGTGCAAATTCAAGGGGTTGCAGAAATGGACCCATAGAAATGATGAGAAATTGTTTTTGGGAGGGAAATTCGTGAAGAGATTGATACCATTTATCAAGTTAAGCTCGAGTTATCCACGAGCTGCTGAATTACGTCTTTATTTATGCATGTGTATTGTAATGTTCATTACTCCGGAGTAGCACCCTTTAATAGCAGGATATTGGACACTAGAGAGCGGTAGTTTGGGAAAAGCGTGTAAATTAGTTATGTTAAGCTCCATTTTCCCTTGGCTTGAGCTTTACATGATTACTTAATGGAGCTTGTGTTTTGACTCAATGAGTTCGGCTAGCTCACCAACTGGATCATTTCTTAAGAAAGAGCTGAGATTAATGCAGATTCAAGGGCTTGCGAAAATGGTTCCATAAAAAGAATGTGAAATTGAAGGGGCTGGAATGAAAAAGATATTGAAGGAAACATTGTCATTTATCAAGTTAAGCTTGAGCTATCCCCCGAGCTGCTCAATTACATCTTTATTTAAGCATCTGTATTGTAGAGTACAAGCTGTGTCAATGAGAGTTGTAGGGTACAAGCAGTGCCAATAAGGTGGTAGTAGATAAAACTAATATCAAATGATTGGAAGGAATAGAGGTAGACCAATAAGATTGTTAGAAGTTACAGAAAAAGATTTGCTCATAGCACATTGAATTCCTCTAGTTGTGCCAACAGGAAAGTATGAGAACTTTGGATTTTTAAAATTGATCCGATTTAGATTATTATTTAATTACTATTTAGAGTATAGTTGCACGTCATTTATTCTTATAAAACGTAAATGATTTGGTTTGTTGAGAGATGGGATATTTTTTTTTGTTGTTGAAGTTATTTTTGGTAGTGTCAATCTTTGTTTCTTTACTTTGAAGTA
>JXCR01144178.1:122653-165334 GCA_002079205.1 Phalaenopsis hybrid cultivar | reverse complement strand
GGGAACCCTTGCTTATTTAACACTACACCCGGGCGCCGGTGTAGCGGCCCTTGCACACTTTTCACTGTATTCAGGCTATACAGCGCGTCGCTTCCAGGGGACGCCCTAGCACTTACACAATGATCAAAAGGATTCATGTCATGATTTTTTCGACAAGTTTTACGCTGGCTGTTGACTACCTAACGCAACCCTCCACTTTTCTCATCCGGGCTTGGGACCGGCAACGGCAGTGTTAAAAAAAAATAAAATAAAATAAAAAAAGGATGTGAAGAAGAAAATTTAAAAATCTGAATAGTAGAGAAAAATAAAACCAAAACAGTTGAAATAGTTAAAATGACAAATAAAAACATTTGAAAATAAAAATGAAAGAAAAGAAAAAAATTTTAAATTAAATTAATTAAAATAAAAATTATTACAAAGGAAATAAAATAGAAGTTGAAACAAAGTCAAGGGAAAAAACATATTCAAAGAAATTGAATAATTCAGTTCAAAACATAAATAGAAACAACAATTGGTTAAAATTTTGAAAACAAAGCTAGCATGTATTCAAAGACTTACAATCCTTCATCTCCATACCACTCTGAACTCTAAACCTACAAACATAAACCCTTTAGCATATAACTAAAATGTGTAATTTTTTAATAAATGTTAATTTGTAGCATTTGCCTAATCTGCCTCTGTATGTATCTGTATCTATATATATCAATTTATATATGTTTATTACTGTAGAAAAATAAGCATTTTAAGATACAAATTTTAGAGCATATCTATTTATTTTAATTCATATTTTAAACTTTTTATTTATTTTATGTTTAATAATCCTTTTGGGACAATTAAAAGACAATTCTAAGCATTTTTAAAGAGTTAACGTAATGCAATGAACAATGGTTTCTTTTATGCTTCGATATAAAAATGAAACAACGCTATACAAAATAGAGCATTCATATCATATATGCAAAATATAATGTGCATAAAATAGTAATGGAATTAAAAAATTAAACTATATTAAATAATAACTATCATCAGATATAATAATATGTTCAATAAAAATAACTTCAGTTATTTGAAAGAAAAATAAAATCAAAGTAATAAATAATGAAATAGTTAAAAAATATTTAAAAATTCAGAATACTTGTACGATTGGGTGACCAGTTAGAAATCGAGAGACAAAGGCTACAATAAATAAGAGAAAATGAATATGATGTATGAAGAAGTTTGGTAAGTGGCTTGAGCGAGAAGCAACTAGTGTCAACATATAGGAAAATGAGAAGTGAAAAATAAATGTAGAGATAGAGAGAGCGTAAAAAAATAAACGCTTACAAGCAAAAAGCACTACGAAGAGATAATGTAACGCCAATGAGAAACAACTTATTGATCACAAGAAATAAGAAGTTTTTTGAGCCTATATATTGCAACCAACCTTGAATAGAAAATGAACCAACATTTAGTATTGAGCTAAAGCCAGAGCCAAGAACACAACGCTATGATAGAACACCATGAAGAAATATAACACAAGCTTTGTTGTGACAATGCATTTCACAGGAAACCAATGTAGATGTCCAGTTACATTTTAATTTGAATAATTCATCCTATCTTTAGGTTTAATGTAATGTCATTTGGGGTAAAGAATGCTGGGGCGACATATCAGCGCCTCATGGATGTAATATTTCTAAATCAAGAGAAAAAAATGTTGAATTCTCTGTGGATGATGTCCTTGTGAAAAGTAATTCAGCTGAACAACACATAAAAGACCTAAAGGAAACCATCAAAACTCTTTAAAAATTTGATACGAGATTAAATCCTTAAATATGCATCTTTGAGTCATCAACTAACAAATTCTTCTTGTTGACCCTCGAAGGATTGAAACCCAATCTAAAAAAGGTACAGACGATCCCAGACAAGTCGTCCCCTCAAAGCACAAAAGAAATACAAAGATTGACCGACCGCATTGCAGGATTCTGACTTTTTATTCCAAAATTGGGTGATAAATGCGCAGCGTTCTTCAGGCACTTAGGAAAAACCAGTGCTTCAAGCGGCCTTCCAAATGCGAGGGAGCATTCAAAAGTTTGAAGGATTCCTTAGCATCGCCCCACTGCTCCAAAGTATGAAACAGGCGGAGGAACCATTGTTGTACCTCGGAGTCCAACTGGAAGTTGTAAGCTTGGTTCTGGTCAGAGAAGAGGCAAAAAATAACTCTAGTTCTATTTACAGGAGTCGAGTACTCCATGGCACCGAAGCAAGATATCTGATTATGGAGAAACTAACGTTCACTTTGATTATTTTCGCTTGCAGGATACAACTATATTTTTAGATGCATCTGATCCGGATCATCATGGACCATCCGATAAAGTCTGTGCTCACGCAATCGGAGCACTCAAGTCACTAAAGTGGGAAGGGGAACTCAGTTAATATGACATCACTTATATCCCCCAGACAACAATCAACGCCCAGAAGATTGTTGACTTCTTGGTGGATTTTTCCACGGCAGGAGAACCAAATGAAGGGTATTTTCCCAGCGATAGGACGAGGGTCTTATGCATCGACGGAGCCTCCAAACAGAAGACCACCAGTTTGGGGCTGGTTTTGACCAGCCCAACTGGATAGAGTTTGAAGCCACAAATAACCAAGAGGAGTACAAGGCATTAATAGTCGGGCTTCGTCCAACCAATAAAATAAGTGCTCGGGAGATACTGGTGAAGTCAAACTCTTTGTTTGTCGTGAACCAGGTAAACGAAGGATTCGAGGCAAAGGAAGAACTGATGATAGAATATCTCGCTAACGCAAAGAAAGAGATCAGAAGTTTCTGAAACTTCCGCAATGAGCATGTAGGACAATAAAAGAATCACTTCGCTGATATCCTATCTAAACACATCAATTTGGCCAGGAGCCTGCAGAGGCTTAACCGACTGGCAATCGAGTAACCGGAAGAGATAGTTCACTCGAGACAACAACATATGGATCCATACAACCTCTATCTAAAAACCGAAAAAGTGACAGAAGAGATCCAAGGCGTTTTAAAATCAAGGATGCGCTATACTTGGTGATTGAAAGCAAGCCAACCAGATTTTCATTGCCCTTTGGCTATGATGGTCATACTCGACTGGTAACACTGCTTCCATCGCATGAGTGAGCATAAATAGAGTTTGTTTGGTTGTTGTCGAAGATTTTGTCTGAATTCCCCAAGGAAAACTAAAACATAGCCCAAGCAGGTCCAGTCACTTCCGTTTGCGGAAGGCCGCCTCCGCTTTCAAGTCCTCGCAAAGCCAACCAGATTTTCATTGCCCTGACTAATAACTTTCCTTTGAGTGGGGACACAATAAGCGGAGACCTCATCCCCCATTTATATGGGGAATGGTCAACAATCCCAATAGAGATCTCGTAACAAAAGCTTGCTAAGGACCCTTTGGGAAAAGATAATAGAGCACAGCAACGGGACAGGTAAACAATATACTTTCAGAAAAAAAGAGGAAATAAATTCATATCACAATCAATGCAGTCTTTAATAGCGCCCACCAGGGTGACGACAACAAATCAACTGAAATGGTCAATCATCAATTTCTCAACGTTTGGGGAACTCCACCCAATAAGGGACACCATAAGAGCCGCCTGGCAACCAATTCTAAAGTTCATGGAATATAGGTACATCCTTCGGGAAAGTAAAAAAACAAATAATAATAATAATAATAATAATAATAATAATAATAATAATAATAATAATAATATGTGAATTGCATACTTTAACATGAGCAATCCTAACAATCGATTACGATGGATTTATTAAATACTTGCACCTCTTTCGCATCACAAACCCAAGCCTTTAAGTTCCAAAAGGTTAGACCCCCAGAGATAGTTCTCCGTTCACCGATGACAAACTCCGCGAAAGAGCATGTGTAAATCATTCGGGAACAAGTCCCCAAGGATAGCCCTAGCAGATGGAGATGAGATCCGCGCTTAGAAAAAAGAATAAACCCGATTGAGGTAAAGGCTCGATCGACCGAACAGGGCAGTGGCACGTAAAAACTTAGGTCTCGTGCAAACCAATCAGTTAGCATACACTAATCGATCACTATGGAAAACGTTCAAGAGGGCGTTTCGACTCACAATTGAAGATTTAAAGTCGAAAAAATCCTTAAAAAACTAAGTGTCGGCTAGCGAGAACTTGATATCTAAAGTCCAGGGTTTAACTCTAAAAGTAAGCGACAAGATCAGGTCACAAAGATTGCCTCAAACACAAGTCTCCCAGAAGGCGACAACCCAGTCGAACGGAAGTAATGAACTAACCCGGTCGGCCAGTTAAGGCAACAAAACCAACTCACAAGGTAAGCGTACGGTTAATCAAATCACAATCATATTTAAATAAGGCAAAAAACTAACATATTTTTCTCATATACCCCAAAAAAGGAATTACAAAGTCTTTCTTTCTATTAAAAAAAAACTTTCTTGTTTGCAAAACTCTTTTTTGCAGCAGGGCACTAGCAAGTGGTCGATCCAACTTCGATGTCCGAGTCGTCCTCTTCTTTCTTCAGAAGCTTCTCCTAACTTGTCCAAATAAGGATAGAAAAGTCATCCAAATCGGAAAATTTGGGGTCGACCAAACCGTGGTGGATGAATCGTTGGACGACATAATCCACCCTCCACGCAAGAGACGACTCGCCAAGCCATCCTCATGTTCTTCCTTGGAAACCAACGAGGTGATCTTCTCTTTCAATTTAGCAATCTCCTTCTTCAAGGCCGCTATAGTGCCTAATGGATCCATGGTTAACCTTGTCAAAATTGCCAAATTTGTTCAGAAGGTCCCGGTCATCGTGGGTTCTCTTAATATCCGTCTCCAGTGAATCTTCCTAATTTAGAGCCTCATCCAGAGCTTCTTCCAATTCGATCATGAACAAACCAAAAAATGGGCCCTCTGCGATGCCATCAATTGCCACAGATCCACATTCTGGAGGTGTTTACGACGGCGGAAGTCTCCCAGGGTACAACCAAGTTCCTCAGACCACGGAAGATTTAACAGAGCTGTGAAGCTCCTGTTATCACCTGTTTGCGGGTACCAATCCAAAGACCGATCAAGCAGACCAACTGCTTGTTGGATCCGAGCCATGTACTCCTAGCATCCATATGCATAGGCTCCCACTCGAAAGCCTCCTTGCTGCTCTTCAAAGCAGAGGGACGTAGGACGTCTATTTCCTTCATAAGCACCTTCCCACGCCAACGGACGACTTTTCCCTAAGGGGAGACGAGGCCTCATCGTCGGAATGCGAAGTCAACTCTCCCGATGAGGATCTAGAAGAGGCAACATAAGTGGCACGGTCAGCCTTGGTTCTTCTGGACAAGGCAACAAACGAGGGATCTCCAGCCAGCAAATCCGGCGAAACGACGACAGTTGGTGAAATGCCAGTCAAAGCGCCAGCTTTCAAGAAAGAGGGAGTTGCGAATGCGGTTTCATTTGGAGTCCCTTCAGAAACAGATTCTCTCTCGTCACCTTCCTCTGCATCAACTAAATGAGAAGCATATTTTGGAGGAATAGTAGTAACCTTGCCAGTCAACGTATCATAAATAACAACCGTAGTTTCAGACACGAAGGTAAGGTATCTTGAGGCCACACTATAAGGAGGCGGGTCCTCATCTCCTACGAAATCACCTGACCGCAGGTGATGCTTCTGCTTCTGGTGTTTGGCGGCAAGCTTCTCCTTCACCGCCCTCGCTCGGACTGCCTTGTCAAAATCAGAAAGGCGTCATTGTTCCTCGGTCATCTTACCCTTCAACACAAGAATAATTGTTGTCTCGGCGGTGTACCGCGGGACCGAGAGATGACAGCCAGTCAACATTGCCTTGGCGACATCCATACTCGAGGGAAGAGATCTCGGTTGTCCACCAATTGCTCAGATGGCTTAGTCTTGATATCTCAGTCACCAGAGCAAAAACCAGCTTGAAACTTCTTCCAATCATTCATCTTATTCTCCACTCCAGATTGATGGAGTTCATTGCCTGCCAAAAACATGGCAAAGCCCTTCTTATCAATCTTGAACGAGAAGAATTGCTTAAACAGATCGATCGATCATGAAATGCTCTCTTGACGACAGAAAAGAATCAAGGTCATTATTGCAGTTATCGAGTTCGGCAAACACTTGCGTATTAAAGACGCTCTGGAGCTCATCGCGCAAGGGCAACCGGAGACCTACATGAACTGGTCCTGATAAAAGACCAAATGCTCATTTCGTCTGTCGCACGTTCCAATCCCAACATCCTACGGAGGGCGATACTGCAGTGAAAAACATATTTCCTCTATAACTCATTTACATCATTCTCCGCAAGAACAAAAGATCGGCACCTTCGATAGAACTGAAAAGGGTGAAGTAGTTGGGAGCCAACGCAAGGAATAAGAAACAACCGAGAGACGGGAGTAGAAGAACCTAGGCACAAAGAAAAGAAAAAAAATCAGAATGCTTAAAGGGAAAAAAACAGTGCCTCGCCCTATTTATAGGGGGGGCGCATGAAACAAGATATCACATAATTATAGTTGTCACACCAAACATCCTTCTGAATTTATTTATATGACATTTTATTGCAAATAACAATATTACAAATCTCGAACAAAGTGCTTTATGAAAGGGTCTTCCACGGCCTCATGACGGGACATACCCCCTCTGAGTCAACCTTATGAGAATAATGTCTCTGCCTAACCTAATATGATACACTCAGTTAGCTTCGCAATGGAGCTTTCCCAGGATGGTCAACTCACAAAGCTCTCCTAGCTCGTGCAATGCCTCAGCCAGCCCGCTACGAAAAGTGGTGACTTCCGTCCGCAGAGCCACCCCATTAGCATTTGTACTTATAAATCTAACTACTAATAAAAAATCACTAACGTTGGACAATTGATTATCTTCTATAATTAACCAAAAAATTAACAAAAAATTAATGATATTGAGAGTTGCTTGTTTAGTTCTAGGTTTGCACATGAGGGGTTTCATGTGCGAATGGGATATCGAAAGCTGCTTGTTTATTTCTACGTTTTAATTTTAGTGGTATTTACAAACATACCACACAATTCTTATGTATTTGCATTTCTAACACCCAAACATTCATATTTACATGCAAACCACTCAAATCTTTGACACAAAAAATACCACCAATCCTACCTTTTTAATAGTGGAATACACCTCATGCAAAAGTTTATGATACTAAGCTGTGTAAATAGCAAATTTTGGGTATTAGATGTATAAACACATAAGAATTGTGTGGGCATGCATGTAAATTTCCCTTAATTCTATTTTATTTTGTTTTAATCGACACTTATATGATATAATATACCCTTTTCTCACATAAAAGCTATTACTTTAATCCTAACCTTAAATGTCTGCAAATTTTACCTATGGCCAAATATATCATTTTTATGCCCGTGATCGCTTATGACAGTGTGTGGTAAACAATAGCTTCTCATCAAATGTTTTTAGAAGTTACCCATATTAATGTTGTTAGGATATCAGTCAATTATAGATTGAAATTTAAATGCACTTTTTTAACTAAAATTATGATAACAAAGTGACAGTTAAATCTATTTGCAATATTGTGTTTCTCTGGATCTCTGGCTTCCAACTTGCTTTCTACTTCCACATAATTGTGGCACATTCAAACACGGGTAGACTAATCCATAAAACTAGAGTTCAATTGGAAGGCAAGCAAGTAATTCAGCTCAAAATTACCCACCACTGCAGACAAAATTTCAAATTAACAATGGTGTGCATTATGAACTTTGCAAATGTATGTCATGTTTGGTTAATGAATCATGAAAATCAAGAAATATTATCATGTTGAAGGAGGAAAACAGTCTTGTGCAGATTGACGACCCTGCAGGTAAGCCCTTGTATGCTTTACATGAGTCGTAACTGAAAATACTGCAAAAAGGCATCATTTTTTTGCAAGATAGAGATGAAAACCGAGACATATCAACAGTATGCTGAAGTACATAGCAGTATTACATTAATACCACTAACATAGCAGTTTCAGGACAGTTAAAAGCCAATTACAATTTTTGATAGAAATCAACAATGATGATTTGGAATAATATAGCTTACTTCAAGTTCTGAGTAGGACATGAGATCTGTGCTTTGACCAACTTCGCATTTAACCAGGCGAAAAGATCCACCAGCAGCTTCAACAATGTCCAAAGCTTCATTAATTAAAAATTGATCAAACAAATGACCACTTAGAGATACCTGTTCAACAAGAGATGTTATGTTCAAGGGAATCTCAAAGCTATTCTAAGATCTACACAAAATAAGATCTATGGAAGCGTGAAAACTAAAGAAAGTTCTCCATTTTAATAATTCACAAGCATGCATTAAAAAATAAGAGTTATGAGTGGATCTGGCCATCCATCCAAACTTGCATGCATATAGATAAAGATCCATTTTAATGAAAAAATAAACTGTTATAGATAAACATATATAATATTGCCAGACAAATGGTGAAGGAAACAATGTACCAGTGTACTGTACTTCCTCTTGCCAGAGGAACCATCATCAGTTTCCATTATCAAATCTCTGAAAGTGTAATAAAAGTAGAGTTAGAGAAATAGAGCATAAAAAAAAGATATTGATAAACAATGCTGCAGAAAACAGATATGCAGATTTGGTTATAGATCCATCAAGTTTAGTTTCAGCATCTTTGGCACACATTGTTAAGGTTCCTTCGGTATTTTAAAATAAATCTCTAAATTGAATTCAAAATTTAGGGATATATAGGTAGCCCATGCAATGATCTACTTAGTCCAAAATATATTTTCCTTAGATTTAGAGATGTCATTTTTATAATAGGATCTCGTCCAATTATGATAGCTCGGAAAAATAAACACATTATGAGGAAAAAAGCAGATACGTACATCAGAATTTAGAGTTAAGAATTTTATTTTTGTAATGTAGGGTAGTTAAGGCAAGAGCGTGCATGCTTTTATTTTGAAAGGAGCATTATTATCATGAGCTTTGCCAACTCTACTATTTGATCATCAAGGATCAAGCTCAATGTCGGCACTTACATCCTAACAATTTAAGAGCTGCCCAACTTCACCATTGATTTTAATTTTTAAGTAAAAACAATTATGTTAAATGGGTATGTCGACTTGTATTGCTTGTGGTGGATCAGATCCAAATGACTTTATTTATATATGGCACTTATCTTTGGTTTCCCCAATATAATATTGTAGCATGAATTGCATTATAGTTTGAGGCTTACATCCCATAGATTTGAAGAAGGCCTGTATATTGGGAAATTCCACGAAGGCAGGGTGCCATAAAAACATTTGCCTCTAATTTTGGAGGCAATTTCGTAACAAAGATTCTCTCCTGTTAAGATTTGTAATGATCGTATCCATCATAGAAATAAGGGATTAAGATCAATTTTCTTTGTAATTAATAGTTTGACTATGGAAATGAACTCATATAGTTATGATAATGTAATAATCAAATCCATCATGATAATGGATTTGAAGTATTTTAGTTGACTCTAATTTTTATCTCCAATAACAATGCCTTTAACAAGGGTACGAATCACTGATTTGAAGTTGAGAACATGTTAGATAGCACCTTCAATCCAATCATAAACGACTTGAACCACTTGAAAGTTTTCAAAAGTTTGCATTGATGAAGCCTATCAAATTGTTCAAGCTCTGGAACACCAGATTGACTATCAGGCGTGTTGAGTGGAGGACTGCCCTGTACAATTGTCTTCTAACTTATTGACAAGAAAGACTATCAACAGCTCTGAAAGCAAGACCTTTTGTATCTAACCTAGCACTATGCTAGTGAAATGCCCATTTTTTTTACTATTTTAACTCAGCTTATTAAAAATTCGCAAGCTTCAGAATTCTTTTTTCATGACCTTTGAAGCTTTTTAACCAATCAAAAATCAAACTTCAAGGGCTTAACATTTTTATCATTTGAAAGTCATGCAGATGTTGACCCATCTGGCTTTTATATTTTAAATAGCCTTAAGGTCATAAAAGTCTCAAAGTCATCATCTTCTTAATTTGTGGTGGGGAGTTTCAATGTTTTTTATAACCACTTAAATTATGATATACAAAAAATGTAGCCAATATCAGGGTATAATTTCACATTATTTGCTTAGTTCATCTTAGGGAGCATTGATTTTGCTGGGAACTCCTCAAGTTATACTTTACAATGATTATGCCCATCACAAGAGAAAGAATCTTGCATTTAAAGTAAAGACCTTATTAGGCTGATATTATTGATCTAATCATAGACTTCTCGAATCACTAGGAAGTCTTCTTTAGTTTACATCGATAAAGCTTGTCAAACTAGAGAAATTTAGAACATCAACTCAGTCATCAGGCGTGTTGATTGGGAGCCTATCCTGTGTAATCTTCATTTGGTTTATAAATAATGTAGAATGTTATAGCCTCATCTTCCTTCAAATGATGTGTCATAATTTGATCGGGAATTAGTAGTGGATCCCCCAGGTTGACCGTATTCCTCATTCCTAGCGCTAGCTTTGTCTCCTAACTGTTTTTTCACAAAAACTGCAGCTATTACCTTGTCTCCCCTTCTAAATCCTTTTTGCTCTCAGGTTTTTACTTTATTATTCTTATACAACATCCAGGAACCCTAAATCGATGTTAGTCTCAAAGATGACAAAAACATGGAAAAATTGATTAGAATGATTCAAAATACATTTCATAATTTTTAGAAAGTATTCAAGTTTATTTTCTATTTATTAGAATTATTACATTGTTAGGTTTTGAAGAAATTTAGTAAGTGGCAGTTATAATATATTGCTATTTTACAGACTAGCTATTTGCCTTCAAGAATATCCTTCTAGAACATAAGGTGGACTTCGGGTCCATCTTCCTCCTATAACTCTTGATGCACTAGTGGAATTTCAAAGGAATTGCTATTCATGTGGGAATGTATAAACTCAATTAGCCATTAATAAGCAATTACTAATTGTTGCTCTTACAGAAATGCATTCTAGGGATGGTATACAAAACAAATGGCTCATTTCTTCACATAACTATGAGTATTTTTTTGGTACGTTACTATCCTATGACAAATAGAAAAGAACCGCGTTGGATGCATAAATTCTTGTCCATCTAGGATTTAGTACCATAATTAAGTGTGAGCCAAAAAAATTATAAGAAAGGTTGCCTCATTCTACAAGTATGAGGCTTTCTCTTTTATTTGATTCTTTCCCAAATTTAATATATTTTTTTCCTCTATCTTCTTTTAATTTTTTCCTTATTTGTTGAAAGGGTTATTTTATTTAAGCAAGCTAGTTACAAACTAGATTTCTGCCAATTATATGAAATTTCAGTTGGCATGCAAAGTTTTTTTTGCTCCAAATTCCAATCATTTATTTCTATTATAAATCAATATATCAGTAGTCTAAATTTGGCTCAGTCATTTGCTTTATCAAAGAAAGTAAGCAATAGTATTGGATTAATACCTAGGGACAAATAAATCTTGCATGTTTGTTGCAAAGATAAGTGCATCATATAAGGTCTGAATTAGAAACTCTTGATCCAAAGGCCTCATGCATCAGATTTGGTATCAATGCATAAATTTGTAACACAATATTTTCAAGATATAGGTCTTAATGTCCTTTTCATTTAGTAGAAATAAAAATATATAATTTAAATGTTATATTTAATTGTAATTATTGGTTAACACCTAACAAGAATTAAGTTACAAATCATGAAACAAGAAAATTAGGTTTTTTAAATTTCCTGTATTTCGGTATTTATTTTAGTCTTACAAAAATTTGTGCATTAATTGCATGTTAAATTAAGGGAAAATTTTAAATATATGTTAAGATTAGATTACACAACACAGGACAGGATTAAATTTTATTTTATCTTGTAATCCCATTTCTATAATTAGTGGATTCATGGCTTATATTTGATCAAATTATGAATGAAATGAAAATAATTTTTTCCATTAACATTCTCTCTCCTCTTTCCATATTGATGAATTTCAATTCTCTTCCCTCCATTTCCTATTTGACAGTCATTTTGATATAAGAGCCTTAATCTCTCATTAAATAACCAACAACTCATGCTTATGCTTAGTATGCCGCTCATGTCCCATGCCCTGTTCGCTAATGTTTACCCTTCCATGTACTTTTCATACGTTTGTCATGCTCAAAACTGCTATGATGTATTGCATACTAATTTGTCGGTTGCACCGTTCGCCTGCTTGATGAACTTAATCTTCCATGCTCCAAAATACCTACTAGCTTGTCTGGGTCATGCTTCACTCACAACCCTAATCTCCATCCTGCTTTGTTCATCTATCCAATCATCTGTATCTAAAAATCATAACTTATCACTAGATTCGCATCTGATAAAATCAACATCTAGAATAATTTGGTATTCTCAAGTTGTTAAACAATATTCCCAAGTTACATAAATTTCTTTATATGTTACCATGACATCAGTACAACCATGAATTAGAAATTTTTGTAGTTTCACCGTGTTAAGGTATCAAAGAAGCCTTCTATATATCTATCTAGCTATATATATATGTATATTTATATGTATATATATATATATATGTATGTATATATATATATATATGTATGTATACATGTATATATATGTATGTATACATGTATATATATGTATGTATACATGTATATATATGTATGTATACATGTATATATATGTATGTATATATATATATATATGTATGTATACATGTATATATATGTATGTATACATGTATATATATGTATGTATACATGTATATATATGTATGTATACATGTATATATATGTATGTATACATATATATATATGTATGTATGTATGTCTGTTTGTCTGCCTGTCAGAGTAATCAAAATAAATTCCTTATGCAGAATATTCCAATAGTATTTCAAGGATCAATATCAGAAATGCAAATCAAGGAAGTGCAAAAGTTCCTTACGTCGTAAAAGAGTTTCTCATTCGAGGAATATATTCATACAAGGAGGTAAGTACTCCTCCATGAGCTATGCAAGCTCTTTGCAAGTGCGGTGGAAGCTCTGTCATGTTCTTGGCTGAGGCCAAGTTAACAACGAATTGTGAGAGTATATCTCCAAAGTGCTGGGAAGACTGCATAAAAGGAGCTTAAAAGTAAGTTGCTCTGGTACACAATAGTAGATGACAAGACATTTGCAAACATATTTTGTACGAAAAATAAGTTTAGATGCCATGCCTCCCTTGAGAACTCAGTTGGAAGAATGTCAATGGCTAGACATATCAAACCATCACCATCCATGTCATCATGGTATGAATCATCAAACGGATTATACCTAACAGCCATAATCACATGTTCTAATCAATTGTAACATAAAAATAATAAGATAAAAGGATTTTGGAAAGCTAGGAAAGCATAAAGAATGATCAGTCAACTACTCGAGGCTGTCAAACAACAGTATAAGGCAGAAATTAGAATAAACTGAACCATGTAAATAGCAAAATAGATCAGCCAATGGGAACATATAAATGGGCCTGAGTAGGCTGCTGTCGCATACATACTCGAGAATAAACTTTTTTTTTCAAACAAACTAAACATAGAAAATTTAACAGTGGTGACGTCCAATAATGAGAGCTCATTCTGCATCCAAGAATGAAGTTTTCAACAGTATGAACCAGCTCGGGAATAATTAAAATGTAATAAGAACCTGTTAAAAAAACAATTAATTAACTTAAAAAGATGAATTTACGGTTAAGACAAGTGTGATCAGGAAGTCTCCAACCACAAAAGGAATGTGAGTGAGAGGGAGTTAGAGAAAAAGAGAGCATGAAAGACAGAGGGAAAGAAATCGGGAAAGAAGAAAAAGAAGAGAGTAGAAGAAGAAGAGAAGGAGCTGGAGGAAGAGAAGCAGAAAAAAGGAGGAGACAAGCGGGTCACCGGGAGACGCAAAGGCTATGAAGGACTGACCGGTCCACAAAGGGAGGGGGTTTGCCGCTCCTCCCTTTCTCTTCTCTCACCTTCCCCTCTTTCCTGCTTAGCACCTTCCTAGCATAAGTCTCTCCAAATCAGAATTTCTGAATATTTTTATTCCTCTTTCGTAAATTCTAAGATATGATTTTATCCTGACTTCATAATTTAAAAGCCTTTTCCAAAATCTAAAATCTGATTTTATTCTCCTTTCTTATATTAAATCATTTATAATTTTAAGTTCTTTCCAAATTCTGATTTTATTCTCCTTTCTTATTCCTTTCTAATTTTAAGTCATTTCCAAAATTTGAACTTTGATCACTTTATTTACTATCCCTAAATCTGATTTTTCCTTCCATTATTTCTTTATCTAAATCTAAAATTTTGATTTGATTCTTCTTTGTTATTTTGAGTATTGCCTAAAATAAAGACCTAGTCTCATTATGAATAGAGAATGATGTGCTTAGAGTTAGGGGTCTCGTTTTGATATCCGAATTCAGATCTTAAACTTGGTGGTTTCCCTTCGCGGGTTGAATCCAACGTCGAGGTAGTGCTCCAGCTGTCCCTCGTCCGAGGTGGTGATCGCCTCCAAGGGTCGGAGTGATGATCCGGCTGTATCTCTATCCCGCCGAGGCAATTATCTTACCGTACATTCATTTTCCTACTTCCATTCCATCTTCCAGCCACCGCGGCTCCTTCCTTCCCACTGCCAATCACCGGCCAGCCCTCATTCAGCCACCGTAGGCTCTCTTCTACTGCTGCCAGCCCTGCTGCTTTGCCCCAGGACTCCTTCCAGTCGCTGTCCTCCTCATCTACCATCTCCACGCAAACCATTTGTTCTTCCCCGCGGTTGTCCATCACTCCTCCAACCATCGCAGCCCTCCTACTCTTCCCCGCAGTTGTTCTGCACTGCTGTAAAGCATCGTAACCCTCTCTTGTTGCTGTCGTAATTGCAGCCTTCTCATACCACCATCTCACAGTATCCATCCTTGTCATCACCCGCAAAAATTTTTTATTGTTTATGTTTGTTTGTAGGTATTTCCTGCTTTCCAAGTGTCGTGTTTGTAAGCTCATTAAGTTCAGCAATAATATTGTGTTTCTTTGTGGTTTGGGTTTTCTCCTCCAATATCATTTTGGTATTAGAGCTACCCAATCCTAGTCCCAACCTAGGGTTTCTAGCATCCAATTCTACTCAGTCTACCACACCATTTTTTTTACTTAATTTTGTTTATTTTTTCTCTTCTTTCTTTGTTCCTACTTTTCTTTCCTTCCACAAACCCCAAAACGTCAAAAATGCCACCAAGGAGAATTATGTCCGAGCCTACCCGGGACAAGATATGGCGAGAGCTTCGCCGTCTTCAGTGGAGGCTCATTGATATTGAAGAGGAAATCCAGTGGAAAGATACCCTCGACCGTGATTTATAAGGTTGAAGGGAAGAACGAGAAAATTTAAAGATGAAACAAGAAACATAGCATCATTTCTTACCAACTTACTAAGTGAAGAGGCTCTAATTTCCGAAGTTGAGAGACTGTATCTCCAAGTGACCCCCCTTGCTACTATCCAACAAAACTAATCCGCAAGTCTGTCACTGTCAGATGATGTTGCATGTGTCATGGATTTGGACATGTTGAAGTAGAATTCACAACAAGGGGAGTGATCTACTTCATCGAATATGGCGTCATCGAAAAGTTGGGTAAAGATACAACAAACACTGAGAGCAGTTCAAACGAGATTTTTCATCGGATGGTGTCTTCTCTCGTGGAACTCCCTTGTTCGTGGAAACATCCAATGCCCTTTCTCCATGTGATCAAAAGGAACATGCAACTTTTGATGAGATTGTGGTTCCTGCTCTCCTAGAAAATGGAGACTTTTTGTTGAGGCATAAAAATCACACAGACCAGAAGTTGTCAAAATTTCAAATTTCAATGGAATGCCTTACTAAAGAACAACTAATAGCATCACAAGCAGCTACACTTCTAACCCTCACCCCTAGTATTCCATATGAAGAGACGAAAAGTCAATGTGAAGCTCTTGTTATTAGAACGCAACAAAAGATGTCACTTTTCCAAAACTTCAAGAGTCAGAGGAAAAAACTGAAAGATAATAAGAATCACATATCAACCAAACAGTTGCAAAACCCCAACCTCATTGAGGCCCAACTTGTCATAGATGAAAAGCATATGAGACATTTACTTGTTTGGAATTTGACCCAGGAGAACCTACATGGTGGTGTACCTTCGGCTCAGATTATGCCAAACCAGAACGGATCGAGAAAGAGATCAATTTTTTTATTTTTCATCAATCCTAAAGCTTCGCGCTTCTCCAATTTTTAGTTCTACTATGATGCACTTCATGGTATTGTTGTAGCTTAAGACAACCACATTTTTGTTGAAGAACTTAGTGCTAAAGAAAGCTCCATGTTAAATTGCACTCCTAAGGAAGACTTTGGTGGGGGCCATCCAGACTCTAACCTGACTTGTGCAAAGGAATTAGTTGGTAGGATGGGATTGAGCAAATCAAAAGAGCAAGATGAACCCCCTGAGTTTGGTGTAGCTGTTGATGGTGATGTTGATCGTAACATGTTACTTAGTAAAAGATCTTTAAGACTCCGTCTAATTTTATTGCAATCATTACTGCTAACGTTGTTCAGTCCATTCCTTACTTTTCTTCTGGGCTGAACGGTGCTGCCATAAGCATGCCAACCTCTGCAGCACTTGACACTATACCAAATAATCTAAATCTGAACTTTTTTGAGGTGCCAATTGAATGGAAATTCTATGGAAACTTGATGGATGCTGAAGTTTATTCGGTTTGTTGTGAAGAAAGTTTTGGGACAGATTCAGATCATATTCGTGAGAAAAATGGGCTCTAGGCAGTCTTAGCATGGATTTATATTCTTGCCTACAAGAATAAGGACAACCTCAATGGGAGAAAGCTAGTGATAGTAGAAGAAACAATTCGCCAGCATTGGGCTACTTATGGTCACCAGTGAGATCCAAGGGGGGTGACTGACAACGACACGAAAGCATCGACCTATAACGTTGAAGCTCACCCAACCCCGGGGGACTGACGCGAGGGCTATGGAGAACAACTGGTCCTCAAAGGGGAGGGGGGATACTGCTCCTCCCTTTTCCTTCTCTCCTCTTCCCCTCTTTCCTTGTTAGCACCTTCCTAATATAAGTCTTTCCAAATTAAAATTTTCTGAATATTTTTATTCCTCTTTTCTAAATTCTGAGATCTGATTTTATTATTAATTTTTATTTTAAATGTCTGTCCAAAAATCTAAAATCAGATTTCATTCTCTTTTATTATTTTAAATCCTTCCCAAAATCTGAATTTTGATTACTTTATTTACCCTTCCCTAAATCTAATTTTCTCTTACATTGTTTCCTTATCTAAATTTAAAATTCTGATTTGATTCTTTTTTCTTATTTTAAGTATTGTCTAAAATAAAGTCCTAGCCTCATTATAAATAGAGGATGATGTGCTTAGAGTTAGGGTATTGTTTCGATATCTGAATTTAAGTTCTAACCATGGTATTTTCCCTTCGAGAAATATATCTAACGTCGAGATAGTGCTCCTGTTGTCCCTCGTCCTAGGTGGTGATCTTCTCTAAGGTCCTGAGTGGTGTTCCAGCTGTATCTCGACCCGCCGAGGCATTTATCTTACCGTACATTTGTTTTCCTATTGTCATTCCATCATTCCAACCATTGCCGCTCCTTCCTTCCCGCTGCCAATCGCCGGCCTGCACTCATCCAGCCACCGCAGCCACTCTTCCACTGCTGCTAGCCCTGTTGCTTCACCTCGGGACTCCTTCCAATCGCTGCCCTCCTCATCGACCACCTCCCTGCAGCCCTCCTGCTCTTCCCCCATAGTTGTTTAGCACTTCTCCAACCATCACAGCCCTCCTACTCTTCCTCGCAACTGTCCCGCACTCCTACAACCATCGAAGCCCTCTCTTGCTGCTGCTATCAACGCAGCCCTCTCATACCACTATCTCACGGTCTCCGTCCTCATTGTCACCAGCGGATATCTTTTATTGTTTATGTTTGTGTTTGTTTATCAATTTTTTAAGCTTTCCAAGTGTCGTGTTTGTAAGCTCTTTCAGTTCAACAATAATATTGTGTTTCTTTGTAGTTTGGGCTTTCTCCTCCGATATCGCTCGGTGCATCGTTTCCTTCCATTATGATAATGGAATGAATGTGACATATGCATGAGCGGTTCGCTAAAAACCTTTTGAGTGCAGACACATGGTCCCGAGCATCTCGACCATTCTAGGGCCAAAAATCAAACCTTCCTCGTGCATCTGTTTCTTGTGCGAGGTAGAAGAATATTGAGGCTTCATGTGCCCTAATCAAGCATAAGACGAAAGGTTTGTGCAACATTTCCTCACTATGAGACATTTGAGCTTATTTTTCTGTGGTCCAAGTGCAGGAAGCATCAACCGCAGGTATTAGTGAGAAAATCAAGTGAGAAATTATATTCCTATAAAAACTAATTTAAATTCAGAAAACCATTAATGTCTAATTCTTGAAATTATGGCTGAAAATTATTGAATATTTGATGAAAAAAGGAAAAGAAAAATTATAGGCAAGATAATTACATGCAAAAAAATAAATATCTAAATTTTAATTTTTTTCTAAATTTAGTTGTAAATTTAATTGAGATTTTAAAATGCAATAATTAGTGCTCTATTAGAAAATTTTACTAATCAAATGCACCTAATTAATAAGGTTTTCATATTTCAAAAAGTTCCAATAATTCAATGATACAAATTACATAACATTTTATTAAAGTTTATTACACAAACATGCTTGATTAATTTAAGATTTAAATGTTACAAATGAAAGTGAAAACTTAGTAACGGAAAAGGGAAAAATAATAGAAATTAATTAAATTTAAATTATTATTATTCAATGGATTGGACAAACTGTGAAAAGTATAGAGGCTACAATTAACAAGTGGATAAATATGTTCTTATATTACAACAGTTCCGTTTATTTACACATGTTTTTACTGTTCCAACATTTTTTTTAAATGCAAAAGTTTATATTCTTAAATGTTAAATGCAAGAAAATAAATAAAATATGATATACATATGGAGTCACCCTTAGGAAATGATGTACTCATGCACCAAATATAAATAGAAATGTTAATGAATGTCTATCATTTTGGTGGATTTGAAAAAATAAACATATGTTTTTAATGTATAAATTTAGACTGTGACTCCAATAATGAAAAGTGTAACAAAAATAAATGAAAGTAAACAGAAAATTGTTTTTTTTATTGTTCGTCTTTACTGCTTGGTATTTTTTTATGTTTACAATTTTTTTTATAAAAAAAACATTTTTACAATTAGAATTATTGTGATTTAGTAACATTTGCCTACANGGTGAAATTGAAAAAAAAAAAAAGAAAAATTATAGGCAAGCTATTTACATGCAAAAAACTAAATATCTAACTTTTATTTTTTTTTTAATTTAGTTGTAAATTTAATTTAGATTTTAAAATGCAATTATTATTGCTCTACTAAAAAATTTTACTAATCAAATGCACCTAATTAATAAGGTTTTCATATTTCATAAAGTTCCAATAATTCAATGATACAAATTACATAACATTTTATTAAAGTTTATTACACAAACATGCTTAATTAATTTAAGTTTTAATGTTACAAATGAAAGTGAAAACTTAGTATCGGAAAAGGGAAAAATAATAGAAATTAATTAAATTTAAATTACCATTATAGGTGAGTCAATGGACTGGACAAACTGAGAAAAGTATAGCGACTACAATTAACAAGTAGATAAATATGTTCTTATATTATAACAGTTCCGTTTATTTACACATGTTTTAACTGTTCCAACATTTTTTTTAAATGCAAAAAATTATATTCTTAAATGTTAAATGAAAGAAAATAAATAAAATATGATATACACATGCATATGGAATCACTCTTAGGAAATGATGTACTCATGCACAAAATGTAAATAAAAATGTTAATGAATGTCTATCATTTTGGTGGATTTGAAAAAATAAACATATGTTTTTTATGTATAAATTTAGACAGTGACTTCAATAATGAAAAGTATAACAAAAATAAATGAAAGTAAACAAAAAATTGCTTTTTTTATCGTTCGTCTTTACTGCTTGGTATTTTTTTATGTTTACAATTTTTTTATAAGAAAAACATTTTTACAATTAGAATTATTGTGATTTAGTAACATTTGCCTACTAAATAGTTTAACTCAAACTTTTAGTTGCTAATATTATAGAAAAACCTACTATATCATAGTGAATTCTAGAGAGTACATGTACAGCTCCCGATGAGCGCAAATTAATAAGTACTTTATTTTAATTTTATTTCATGTCAGCTGTAAAATTAAAATCTATAAAAACTATTGTAGATTAAAGTTTTTAACCTGTCTTGATAATTACAAGCTCCCAGGTTAGATCGTGATAAGAGTGGGGTATTATAGCCCTGACCAAGTATAAAAGCTAATATGAAAAATGATCCTAAAAGAGTCATTAAAAAAATCATTAATTATCATTAAGAAAAATGAAAAAAATTCAAATAATTGAGATAATAATTATGATTTGTTGAGGTCTTGNTAATTTTATTTCATGTCAGCTGTAAAATTAAAATCTATAAAAACTATTGTAGATTAAAGTTTTTAACCTGTCATGATAATTACAAGCTCCCAGGTTAGATCGTGATAAGAGTGGGGTATTATAGCGCTGGCCAAGTATAAAAGCTAATATGAAAAATGATCCTAAAAGAGTCATTAAGAAAATCATTAATTATCATTAAGAAAAAGAAAAAAAAATTCTAATAATTGAGATAATAATTATGATTTGTTGAGGTCTTAGGTAAATTAATATCTACCAGAAGGACATTAATAGGAATACTAAAAACGCAAGAGTTGTTGAATAATAGAATCTTATGACTCCAAAACTTACGGATACTCCATCTGATGGTGTTACTATCCCTATCAAAGCATTTACTCGGATGATAACCGCAGTGATACAACTGATTCAGGATTTTCATACCCAGTCAGTGCTAGTGTAACATCACAGATGGATCAGNCCAACACTTACGGATACTCCATCTGATGGTGTTACTGTCCCTATCAAAGCATTTACTCGGATGATAACCGCACTGATACAATTGATTCAAGAGTTTCATACCCAATCGGTGCTAGTGTAACATCATAGATGGATCAATATCAGAAGTTGTTCCAACAAATGAAACTGCCTATATTTTCTGGAGCTGGAGGACTAGTTTGCTGAAAATAATATTTTGTGGATCGAGAAAATCATTAACAAATTGTCCTACCGACAGGAGAGAGTGGTTACATTAGCGACTTTTGCTTTGAAGGGGGCAGAAAAAAAATGGAGGCAGGGACAACTATAAGAAAAGTTTGGAGTACAATCAAGTAGTCAGATTCAGTTGAGAGGTTTCGTGAGGACTTCGTGATTAGTTTGTTCCTCTTTCAGCCAAGAGGCAGATGCAGGACTAATTTATCAAGTTAATTGAGGGCAATCGTTCCATCATGCAATATGAGGTTGAGTTCACAATGTTGTCCAGATATGCACCTTNTGGAGCTGGAGGACTAGTTTGCTGAAAATAATATTTTGTGGATCGAGAAAATCATTAACAAATTGTCCTACCTACAGGAGAGAGTGGTTACATTAGCCACTTTTGCTTTGAAGGGGGCAGAAAAGTGGTGGCAGGGACAACTATAAGAAAAGTTTGGAGTACAATCAAGTAGCCAGATTCAGTTGAAAGGTTTCGTGAGGACTTCGTGATTAGTTTGTTCCTCTTTCAGCTAAGAGGCAGATGCAGATCGTTCCATCATGCAATATGAGGTTGAGTTCACAATGTTGTCCAGATATGCACCTTAGTTAATCCAAATGCTAAGGAAAAATACCACTGTTTTTATATGGGTTAAAGGATGTGATCATATAGCCTATAATTCCTTTGGACATTCAGGATTGCTTAGTCTTGGTGGATAGAGTGAGGATGGAAAATGGATATGCTTTCTACGTAAAAGCAAAAAGATTTTCAGAAGAGGAGAGATGATGAGGGGTATATCCAATTTGGGCAATTTAATTTGAAGTAGTCAAGATCCAAAAGCAGCAATGGAAGTGATACTGACAGCAACAATAGTACTACAATCTGTGCCTGTGTGAGAAGGCACACAAAGGAGAACACTTGATGAGTACCAACACCTATTTTTGGTACCAAATCTAAGACACATGGCGAGATCTTGCCCTACCATGAACCAGAGATCCCAAGTTAGTGCCAAAACTAGAGCCCTACCTCTTCCGATCGACTGAGTCATCGGGATCAGCTCCAGCTCAATGTCAGACCCGCTAGAGTGTGCAGCCTCGAGTTTATGCGCCGACATAAGGAAGCAAAATATTTATCTGATGTCATTATAGGTACTTTTTTATTTCAATAAATCTATCAAATCTTTATTTATTACTAGATTTTTATGTTCTCCTTACAATAGGTATTGTATCAATAAAAAAACAAATTGAACAGAACTCTATCTCTAAAGAATTTGAGATCCAACAAATTGGACTCATTCAGAATGGCTGATATCTTATCAGTCATTCTGCCTAATAGTTCTCCACAATGGCCAATAGAAATTGTGTGAATCTGAAAATATGTGGGAAGCTTGAAGGAGAATTTGGAAGTGATAATAAAGTGGATTGACTACCTAATCATTTCACAATAGTTGATTGCTCTCAGATGATAGGCAAATTTATATCCCTGGAGAAGAATTCAACTTTGTCAGAAAGAGGAGTCCTATCTATGATAATATCCTGTTTAAAAGCATTCAAGTTATTATCAAAAGGATATCAAGGCTTTTTAGCTCAAGTTAGTGTTATTAAGAAAGAACTAAAGAAATTGGACGATATGCCAGTAGTAAAAGAGTCCCATAACACAGTTGGGATGATTTGCAATGTTTGCCGCAAAGAAGAGAGATGGATTTCTCAATTGATTTAATGTAAAGTGCAAAATCAATAGTAAAAGCACCTTATAGAATGACAATCAAGGAGTTTCAAAAATTAAAGAGTCAACTACGAGACTTTTTGGAGAAAGAATTTATCTGACCAAGCACTTCCCCTTGGGGGCTCCAGCACTTTTATTAAGATGAATGATGAGAACTTAAAGTTATGTATTGATTATCAAAAATTAAATAAGCTCACAATTAAAAATAAATACATATTTTTAAGAATTGATGATCTCTTTGATCAATTGAAAGGGGCATCTGTATTTTCTAAAATTGATCAGCCCCCAGGTCTTCACCAGTTAAGAATTAAAGAAGATAATATAGCAAAGATTGCTTTCATTATCATATATGGGCATTGTGAGTGTGATGATGTCTTTTGTGTTATCAAATGCTCCGTCTTTATGAATCTTATAAGCAAAAAGTTTAAACAATAGATGGATTTGTGATAGTTTTTATTGATGATATTCTAATCTATTCTAATGATGAACCTCATTATACAGATCATCTTCGAGCCATTCTGCAGAAGCTAAAGAAAATATGTCAAGTTGTCAAAGTGTGAATCCTGATTGAGGAGCATATCATTCTTGGGGCATATCATTAGCAGTGAAGGTATCATGGTGGACCAGAACAAGGTTATAGTGATTGCCAATTAGCCTAGAATAACCAATGCTACAGAAATTCAGACTTTCATAGGTCTGGCATGTTATTATAAGAGATCCATTGAATGGTTCTCTCGAACTGCATTGCCTTGGTCTAGATTGACTCAAAAGATGGTGAAATTTGAGCGGACAGATTGTTGTGAGAAAGCTCTCTAGAAGTTGAAGAAGTGCTTGATGACAACTCCAGTATTAACAATCCTCTCGGTGATAGAAGACTTCCAGATTTACAATAATGCGTCTTTAAAAGGACTTGGATGTGTGCTTATTTAAAATTGGAAGGAAATTTCTTATGCTTCTAGAAAATTGAATAATCATGGGAAAATTTATCCAACATAATTTTGAGCTAGTAGTAGTTTTTTTTATTTTTCTTTTTGCTTTTAAAATATGGAGATTTATTTTTATGGAATTAGGTGCGAAGTATTCACTGATTAACAAAGCTTGAAATATATTTTCACACAGGAGGCAAAGGAGATGGCTTGAGCTCATTAAAAATTTGGGGAATTCACATACATACCCCAAAAAACTATTATATTTACATATCAATCACTTAAAATCTAGTATTTACTATTCTACCACCTAAAACTTCTCTATTCATAAAAAATATCACTCCTACCTTTTCTGTTAACTCTCAGTTCGACAAACCCTCATCCTGTGCGGCAATACCACCTCCGTGATTCATTTACAGCTCAGAGCTCTCCCAACACCTACCATTCTACATCCTCGTCGCTCCACTGTTTCCATCAGCAAAGCTTGTCTTCATTTATGTGCAACTCAATTTTGCTACATTGTGTGGAAAAATAGGGCACCTTGAACTTGTCCTTCTCACGAATCAAAGTGATAGAGGCGTCAATTACTTGATTTTGCCATTTCTCTATCAAACTAGCAGAGATATTGACAGATCATGATTTCATGAGGTGATGCAACCACCTCTTTCCATAAATCATCTCTGCAGATTTAGAAAATCCAGCAGATGATTAAAGACGAGCGACTGACAGTAGGAATAGAGCAACGAAGCTGCAGCATAGCTATTGGGAGATTACGAGCTGCAAATGTGAAAGGGATAAGATGCAAACAAAGGAGAAACAAAGACAGACAGAGTTGCATTTTTTAGGGTGTTGGGCCATTTTAGGTGTTGTAATGGCAAATATTAGGTTTTAGGTGTTAGATAGGTAAATAGAGTAGTTTTAAGTGGTATGTATGTAAATTTCCCTAGAAATTGTTATACGGATAGATAATAAAATCCCGGGAAAGCAAATGCAGTTGCAGAAGCGCTAAGCAAGAAAGCAGGTGGCAATGCTAATTAGATAATTACACAACAAGAACTAATAAAGATATAGAATGCTTGCAATTATCTGTAGTGGTATCAAATGATCAGAGTTTAGCACTACTGAGTTCAATGTCAATTCAACCAATTTTGAAAGACAGAACATGAGATGCATTGAAACAAGATGCAAAATTTCATAAAATATCAGACGAAGTGAATGCATATCAGATGGATAAATATGACATCGATCCATATAAGCTGTTGAGATACAAGAAAAATATTTGTATTCCTGATGTGAATGGTTTATGTAAAAAATATTATGAGGCACAATATTCAAGCTACACAATATATCCAAGAAGCAAAAAGATGTATCACAAACAGAAAAGTTTATTATGGTGGTCGGGGCTAAAGCATCATGTAGCAGAGCTCGTGACAAAGTGTCCTACCTATCGAGTGATTAAAGCTGACCATCAGAAGTCGAGTGAGTTGTTACCACAGTTGTACATACCATAGTGAAAATAAGAGGAAATTGCTATGGATTTTATGATTAGGCTACTTAGGTCAAAGCAAGGCCATCATGCCATATGGGTGATTATTGATCATCTACTAAATTTGCACTTTTATTGCCAATCAGACAAATAAACTTTGTGGATAAGCTAGCTAGATATGTAGATAAAATTGTACATCTTAGAGTCCCGGTCAATTGTATAAGATCGAGATGGTAGATTTACTTCCAGATTATGAAGGAAAGCTCATGAATCTTTGGGTACTCAAATGACACTCATTACAACTTTTCTTCTCTAAACAGATTGTCAATCAAAAAGAACGATTCAAGTCTTAGAAGACCGGCTTAGACTTTGAGTGTTTGATTTTGTTAAAAATTAGAAACTTTATACATCTCAAAGAATTTACCTATAATAATAACTTTCAGACCAATATTGATATGACTACTTATGAAGCCCTATATGGAAGGAAATGATGGCACCTCTTTGTTGAGTGAAAATTAACGAACGAAAATTAATTAGTGTTGATTTAATTGATGAAACAATTGAGAAAATTTGGCTGATTTGTGATAAAACTAAGAGTAGTCCAAAATATGCAGAGGAAGTATTAACATATTAAGCACCGACCAGTGGAATTTGAAGTGGGGAAATTTATTTTTTTGAAGGTCAGTATGATGAAAGATGCTAAGCATTTTGGAAAGTTTGATAAGTTGAGTCAATGATATGTTGGTCCGTATGAAAAAGTAGAGAATATTCGGAAGGTTGCTTATAGGCTTGCCCTACGTACACATATGTAAAGGGTGCATAATGTGTCACATATCTCTTTACTGCAAGAAATTAATTACTGATGATGCTAGCAAAATCATTATAGACCCCATAAATGTTCAATCTGACTTGACATTTGTGGATGAAAAAGAAAAAATCATAGATTATGATGTGGAGCAGTTCAGAAGTAGAGATTCTTTTTTTTTCGTGTATTATGGAAGCATCAAACTAAAAAAGATGCTACTTGGGAGAATAAATTTGAAATGAGAGAAAACTATTCACACATTTTTAATTGAGATATTAATTATGTTTTTTCACTTTAAATTTCTAGGTTGAACTTTTTATAAGGATAGGAGATTGTAATAATAACATGTTAAAAAAATGAATTTACGGCTAAGACACATGTTTTACATGTATCGATCAGAAGTCTACCACCATCATGGGAGTGTATACAAGGATTATTCCTCGCCTCCTCTCATTTTAACACACCGCACACAAAAGGCAAGAGAGAGATTTAGAGAGAAACAGTGAGCATGAATGTCAGGTGAAAGGAATCAAGGAATAATAAACCGAAGAAGAAGAAGATGATGATGATGAGGAAAGGAAGGAAGAGGAGACAAGCGGCTCACTTATTTCATCTTTTCCTTCCATTCTCACAATAGAACGAACGTGACAGACACTCGAGCGATTCACTTGAATGTTTTGTGTTCAGAGATGCATGGTCCCAAGCATCTCAACTCTTCCAAGGCTAGACACGAGCATGAGCGACAAAAATGGAAGAAATTGAGCCCTCGTGCGTTTGTTCCTTGTTTGAGGAAGAAGAAGATTGAGGCTTCATGTGCACTAATCGAGCACAAGAAGAGGGTGGACTTGTGCAGCTTTTTCCTCACCGAGAGAGATATTCGAGCTTATTTCTGCATGGTCCGAGTGCAGAAGCATCAACCACAATAATCAGTGAGGGTTTTATCATCCTTAAGTAACAAATTTTATTTCTAGATAATTTGATTTAAATTCAAAAAAATCCTAATAACTAATTCCTTAAATTATGATTGAAAATTATTTAAGATTTGACATAGAGGTTGAAATCGAAAAGAGGAAAAGAGAAATTAAAGGTATGATATCTATAAGCAAAAACTAAATATCTAATATTTTATTTACTATTTTGTTTAGTTGTAAATTTAAGCTAAATTTTCAAAAGCAATAATTAAAGCTCTATTACAAAATTTTAATCAAACGCACTTGAGTAATAAGGTTTCCATATTTCATAAAATTTCAAAAATTTAATGATATTAATGCATATAATTTTATTGGTTTATTACACATGCATGTTTAATTAATTAAGGAGTTTAATGTTATAAAAGAAAGATAACTAGGTAACATAAAAGAACAAGTTAATAGAAATTAATTAAATTTAAATTATTATTATGGGTGAGCCAAATGAATATAGGATCGAGGAAAGGATAGTGAGCCAAATAAAATATGATACATGCATACATATGAAGTCAGCCCATATGATATTGGTTGGAGAAGTGATGTATCTGTGTACAGAATGTAAATGGAAATTAAAATTGTAAAGAATACTTAATATTTTGTTAGGTTCGGAAAATGCAAACATATATTTTTAAATTATATGTTAATGCGGTGACTCCCAATAACGAAAAATGTAAATAAATGAAAAAACAAAAAATTATTTCCTTCACTGTTCATTTTAAGTATGGTTACAACAATTTATTTACAAAAAAAAAATATTTTTAAATGAAAATTATTGTAATTTAGAAGCATTTGTTTACTCAGTAGTTTAATTTAAACATTCAATTGCTGACATTTTATAGACAAATATGTTATATGATAGATGGATCCTAGAGTACATATACAAGCACCAAGGAGCACATGTCGATAGGTACTTTATTCTAATTTATTTCAAGTCAGTTATAAAATTAAAATCGGTAAGAACTATTGTAAATTAAAGTTTTTTTTAAATAGAATGGCTCGTGTTTTGGATTTTGTGTTATAGATTTCATTTTAATTATAAAATGAAACTGTTATATAGTTTTCTTCCATCCAACTGATCATTCCCTACTTGGTAATTTTAAGCTCTCCGGCTGGGTCGTGACATAAAACAAATCAAACAAGACCCAAAATATTAGGGTGATGCTCAACAATAATCATAAATTTAATTTTTTGAAATATTAAAATATGTCGCTTGTCTGATATTATTGAAGAATAAATGACTTGAGTGAAGTTTCATCATGCCTCACACTATTATTCTTGGATGTCTTCAAAATAGAAGGCAAGATGAAGAATCAATTTCTTTAATAAGCAATGGCAGACAGCTCACTAACACCTACTTTAACTAAATCTAAACAGGCAACATTATTTCATTCACAAGAAAAATTACATCCAATAAAATAATTTAAGATTCACACATTTATTATTTACGCTTTAAAATCCGGCCTTTAAAATGGGGCATATATCCAACAGAATATTGACAAATGAAACAAAAGAATATAAAACAACTGATGTTCACAAAAGCATGAGACAAAAGGATTAAATGAAATGTTAATGAATAGAAGTCAACAGAAACCCCAAAAAAAATACAAAATTAGTATTCGCGTCATACCAAAACTAGACAATCATAAATGTTGCAATTGTTACGAGAACGGACAACTACCTGAAGAAAGGCTTCTCAATGGTCGTCAATTGGTTGACAAACTCAATAGAACCCCCAATATCACAAGTAATATCTGAAACTCCAACAAGACGGGATCCATTCTTTGCTAGCTCTTGTATTTGCTTTGTAGTAAGCAAACGAAGAAATCTACTTTCCCAATACATGCAATTGACTAACAAAAAATATATATTGGTTTAGATGTGCGTGCATAGATTAAGTAACATGAAATCTAATCCAATTATGAGCTGATGATGGCAGAAAAATTAAAATAATTAGTTACAAGCATTCAATGAACCTAATAAAATATGTGCATTCAAAACTTTCTATAGAAGCCGTTTTCAAAATATGTCAAGTGTGCTTCCTTCCAATCAAATATAATAAACATCAAAAGCCCGAACAAAGCCTTCGCCTACCTGACTTGTTTTCTTTACTAAAGCCACCAAGGTGATAAGCCTCACCAAAAAAATTTGAGGTTGTTAGCTGTTTCATTTTAAATCATACCACAATCAACCTTCCTAAAAGAAGATTTAACTTGGATGTCCACCACTTTAAGTGAGATCATATCAGTTGGCCTGTATTTTCTATTGAAAGCTGAAATATTTTGAGCAGCTTCATTCATCAACATCAAGCTAAAAGCCAACTTTGATTATCATAGAGTCACAACCATCCGTTTATGTCCAGCCATTTACTTACATGTACAGAAAAATTCATCAGGCACTGTGTATGAATGATCATCACAACGGTGGAGTGTGGAGTCAGAAACTCAAAAACCCCATCATAATCCTTAATCAGTTTTCTAGAATCTAAAGAAAGCTTATGCGGAGCAAGATGAGCGATGGGTGGAGCAGTTAGCCTACATGCTTGAGCATTCAGCACATAGCATCTGTCTATTTCTCTTCCTGAGAAAAACAAAGATAATAAAACTTAATTGTAAAGATAATTAATATAAAAAAACTGTTAAAGAGTGCAATATAAATGGTATATTCTATCAAAAATTCTGAGATGTGATTTTCCTTGAGTAGCGTAATATTATGACGTTTTCCTAATTTTATATTTTTATGTTGGTGTAATATTTTTTATGATGATTCCTAAGAAACATGTTCTCAGATGTTCAAAACATTTGTTCCCTCAGGTACGATTCAGTTGTTTGATTGCTTAATTAAACGCTTAACATTCATCTTAAGGAAATGAATTAAGGTCCAATAACAAAATACCAATTAAAAGCCACATAATTATTTTGGCCACTACTAGTTGCAGTATGCTTGCTGGGCATTCAGTTGATGGGTTCGATGGGTTGCAGTTGACAAGGTCTGTGTAGTGTGCTATTTCCAAAAATATCAAGATTGTTCCCAAGAGCCTAGGCGATTCATCTGTGGCTTATTCAGGATTTGATAATAATTAATTTTATTTTGTGTATTTTAATAGTTTCTAGAGGTAATTCAGTTTATGTGAGAATGAGTATACTAATGTTGAGCACTAGATTAGCTCATTAAATTGAGCTTTAGTTATTTTAAAATGTGCTCAAATGAAGAATTTATAAAGACTAGATTGCAAAGAAAAATTACTTTGCCTAGTCTATAAGTTTAGGTGTATATTAATGCAAAGTGATTTAGATACTACTGATGTTATAAGGATGATGAACTAATTGAAGTCAATATAATTTTTGGCAAATTTTACTTTAAAACATATTTTAGAATTTTTAAAAATTATGCGAATATTTTCTATGATTTTTTGGAATATACTTGAATTGAACTTTTTTTTTTCTTTATTACTTTATAATTTTTACTAAATTATTTTATCATTTAATAAGAGAAATTTGAGTTTTATCTTCATTACTGCACACTTTTGTATGATATCCCTCTTATAAAAAGAAAGCAATGCAAAAATACCACTTAAATTCGTTTTTGTTCAGAAAGATCTCTAATGACAGATAACCATATTTTCCAAGTTGATAGATAAGGAAATCGATTTGAACTAACTTGAATTCGAACTGTTTCAAAATTCATTTGAACTGATTCAAACCTAGTTCAGTCCTAGGGTGTGAACCCTTGATCTTTAGGTCAAGTCAATTTATTGATGCGTACACAACCTTAGAGAAAGAGCATCATGACATCCTTGCGAGTCGGCAAAAAGAGGATGACGTAGCCCTCATCATTGAGCCATAGCTTGATAGCATAAGATTGTCTGTCGAACTTACAAGAATCTAGAAGAAACTTCCCAAAATGAGGATCTATATATATTTCAAAATGTTCAAAAGGTTCAAGCCAAGTGCACTCAAGGTCAATGTTTTTGTTGTGAAGCGAGGGGGAAGCAATAGTGGCATTCGAGCATGAAATATTGAGAATCTCACTCGGTGTGACCAAGCCAAACCAATGCATAAAGTTCGAGCCAGACTTAAGTTTCAAACAAAATTTAATCAAGGCAAGAACTCACTTGTCATTGTGCTCAATTTTGTGAAGTGAAGATAGATGACTCTGCAAAAGCATATTAGCCAATTCAAAGCAAAAGGAATTTTGATGGAGGGTCTCCTATCACTAATCCATTGTTGTCACCATAACTCGGATCGGGCCATCATCTCTACAACGATTAAATAGAAAACATGTGCAAGCTGAGGTGAATTAGTCTGTAATTGTCAATTACTTTGGTCTATATTTGCAGATTAATTGCCCATGTATTACCTCTTTTCAATACAAAGGATATTAGTTTAAAAGTGTATATTAAGAAGGATAAAGTCTCAAGTTTACCATTGATAATTAATAATTAAATGCAATAAATTTATTTCAACTTCGAATTTATAAATAATATTGTTACAAAGATTTGTGAGCAAAAATTTCATAATTATCTAATTAACTTTATTATTTATGCTATCATGTTAAATTATGTAAATGAAGGATAATTAACATAAATTTCATGAACATTCATATATGCTTAAATTTTTAATTTTTTACTTGAATATTATTTAGAAAATTCATAAAACTTCAAATTTTAAGAAAATTTCAAAATTTTAGTATTTCTTTACTATATTAAAATATTCATGTTAATTATGTATTAATTAGTGTTAATGAAGCAACTATCTTATGCTTGGAGAATTCGAAATTATTTTTATTTTATTGAATTCACTAAGTTGTTTACATGTAATTCATACACTCTATATAATATTTTTCATTGAAAAGTTTTATTATAAGTCTATAAAGATAAGATATTTTCTCCATTATCCTAGCAAAACATTGTACATCAATTCATTTGATATTATTAAATATTCATCCTATTTAAGAATTAAACAAGGTTAATGAAGCAAATATATCATCAAAATATTAAGTTATTCACATATGATTTCTGGTATGAATAATATATTATGATCGAAAATAAAATCAATATGAATTTCTAAAATATTATTTGTTTTCTCTATTACCTAAACAAAATAGTATATCTTAAAACCTTCCATACTGTGTAGATTGGAGCCTCTAATCTAGCCCAAAATATCCTAACAACTACTGCTTTTTGGAGTTCTTTTTAGGGAGGATTTTGGGAAGATATTTAAAGGCTAACACTATCTAGACATTCTTAACCATTCCTTTGCCTATCAACAGAGAACCGGATGAAAAGAAAGCTATGACAATGCTAAGTTTATAAAATTCCAAGTTATATCCATTTTAAGAAAACATAAAGAGAAAATAAAAGAGTCTATCTCATCTAGCTCTTCGATTCCATTAATTTTGTGATTTCTTGTATTCAATATCTATAAGTTATTGCCCCACACTATTTAGCGGCCCTGGATTGGTGTGACTATGGTTACAATTTGGGTATTATAAGTGGAAAAATAAAAGAAAGAATCAAGTTTGTTGTAGTTGTAACCATCTAAACTTTTATGAAAATTATAAAACAATGGTGATTCATTCACATCAGTGACATCGAGGATGTCTCTAAGAGCCCATAGGCATAATTAGATCATGCAACAAAAACCATACAAAAGAGATAAAGGCCTGTAGGCTCCCATTTGATCAAAGTTCATAAGAAGACAATAAAGAAGAGTTGAATTTTTAAACTTATTTTAAAAAGCTTTTTCTTAAGGGCCCGTTTCGAGCAGCTTATAAGTGCAGGCAACGTTTTTAAAAAGCCGTCTCACGTTTGGAAAATACGTTTCGACAGCTCATCCAAAAAAGCTGTTAGATTTTTACACTAAACGCAAAGCGTGGGTCGAAACATGCGGGTCACCTGTGGACCGCGTTTCAGGATAAGCTGCTTATCTAGATAAGCACAAGCTGTCCCAAAGGCACCCTAAATTTGCAATCAATGATTAATATAATTCCTCCTAGAATTATCTAATAATTTTAACATGTCTAGAATTTCAATATGGATAACATTTCCTCTTATGATAGAGTTTGTTTAGCGATCGATTATATTTACACATAAAAGAATTATTTATACAAAGACATAGAAGTCTACATAAAATCAATCAGAATCTCACTATTCTTGTTCATTTTTTTTCCCTCTACTTCTTTTTAATGTCATGTCGAGCCGTTAAAGGTGAGACTCTCAATTTTATAGGAGGAAGCAAAGCATATAGATCCCTTATTGCAGACATTCTCTACCATTTCTATATATTATAACTCAAACGAATATGTGTAGAACCTCTTGATACCAAACTCCGCTTTTTTAGTATTGTTGTCGTTGGTTGCCTTCATGCATGTGATACTCTGTATATTCATGGATCCCACTACTGCAGTGACACTAAAGTTGAAAAAATATAGTAGTTTTTTCCCCTTTCAAATAAAATAGAAAAAATGAATCAATCTCCATCAAAAGAAAACTAAAAACGATGTTACAACACAGGCCACTTCGTTTTTCCTAGTTTTTTATTATATATTTTATGATTGGTTTGAGAGTGCACTAATTCGTTTGAATAAAGATTTAGTTTCCGATTGATGTGTGTTTCATGGATTTTTCATTTCTATAAGAAATTTATGTCTAGTTAATAATTGAATTATCATTTAAGATGATTTTTGTATGCTATTTCTCATTTTGCATAGAAAGAAAAACATAATTAAAATTACAAAATAGTAGACTGAAAGTAAACTGAGTGCATAATATGCATCTCATTCTCGGTCAACACCACAAAACTCTACATCCTACTTGTTCTGCATCAAAAGTTATATCTTTTAACCGTCTACAATAAAAAAGAATGCAATCAAATTCTAATGGCCTAATGCTTTAACCAGTGTGAATGCAGCGTTGTTCGACAAACTACTAGCTATTACAGCTTTAATATTTGTTCCTAAATTTCATATGCCTTGAGTACCACGGATGAAAAGAACTTACAATTTGCCTTCTCCATGTACTGAAAAATACCAATCATGGCTAGCCATACGTGTATATGACAAACAACAAAAAATAATGAAGTTGCTTATTCAAACAAAAGTACTTTAACATTTGAACTCTTTGATTAACAAAATCTGATTGAGCCATCTAATTTTACTTCATCAATAGGAAGACTTCGTAATCGGTTCAAACTTATGAACGCCAATAAAAACAAGAAGCCTTTGTCCCACCGAGTGAGGTTGGCTACATGAATCCTTTTTCTCTATTATTTCTTATTGAGTGTCCAATTTTCATTTAATTCTAATAAATTAAGATCATTTTTTATACAACATGATCATGTCTTTTTAGGTCTAACTTTACATTTCTTAACAAGTCAAATTTAAAACATCTACCTCCTAATAGGGTCATCAGATGGTTAATGTTTAACGTGACAAAACCATCTAAGACGACTCTCTCTAATCTTGTCTATCGCCAGAACTACTCCAACCCTTTCACAGACAAACACATTTCGCATTCTGTCTTAAACTGTAAAGCCTCCACCTGAAAATTCTCATCTCGACAACATTAAAATTTTATGCTTCTTTTTTTACATGTTAACTCTATAATTTTAATGACAACAAACTCAAAATTGGTGGACCTAGTATTTTCTTATGGAGAAATTTCAAAATCATATGATTATCTTTATATAGAAATCATGAAGTTCGAGATAAATAGGACTAGCTCAATGATCGACTTTGTGAAAAAAGCTCAGTGCTCTACATAATTATGACTAGCTCAATGGTGTAAAGCTTATAACTTTGTTGAATATATTGATAAAAACATACTAGAATTATAATTTATTTTTAATTAAGAAAATTTATTAAAACATAATAAAAGAGTATATGAAATCGTTTAAATAATTTAAAGCTGGTTATAATATGTTCGAAAATATATTACATTTTTTTTATTTTTCAAAATAATTATTTTATGATTTTATATTTGCAAATTATCATATTCAATTTCATAAAAACTATAGAATACTATTCAGTTGTAGAATTTACTATTCATCCGAAATTCTAGATTTTTTTTTCTTTCTTCTTGGGGAATTAAATTTAATTTAATCCAAATAAAATATCTTAAGACATGTTGTTTTATCTTAAGACAGTTTATTATATGAATATGTATGCATATATATAACATATTTATTTAAAATTCCACAAACCAATCATGGAGTGGCAATTTTTGCATGCATTAACAAGTATTAAAATAAAAGGATTAGTTGCCTTATGAGTTATGAGCAAATTCCAATGTATAGATATTGGAAAAAGCTCTCTACACATTATATAAAATTTGGTGATTTAATACCTTTCCAATCGCACCTAAAGGCATATAATGGTTTTAAAAACAAACTCAATTATTTCCTCATCCTATTTCAATGCCATACATATAGAACTGCAATTTCTGGTTTATTTTCTTTTTGAAAAAAGATAATATAATAGGAAATATTCTTGTATTAATATATTAAATATTCCATATTCCATTTAAAATCACGTATAATTAAATAGCTTCATTCTATCTATAATTTGGAAAGTTATTTGAACTATATTATTTTTATTAATTCTTTCTACCCTTATAAATAAGAGCAATCTTGTATGAGAAAAAAAGATGAAAATATAGAGTAAAATTTCAGGAGTTTCACTTTTCATCAAGAGCTAAAAAGTTTCAAAAGAGCATCAAAACATCTTCAAGTTTGAGAAACATACGCGAGTTCATTTAACAATAGCAAGATGTTTGTGCAACAATCGACAAGTCGTAAGAACGATTGAAGATTTAGTTTAAATTTTCATTCGCCATAATATTTCATTAAGTGTTAGTGAAATTTAAAGGTTGTTTAATATTTTTTTTTAATTGGAATATGAAAGATTTTACCTTTTAAATGTGCAATTATGAATTGTAATGGTTTCACCATCTACACTCGGTGTGAAAGTGATTTATTGATTTGATAGTGGGATTCTAGTTCGTAAGTTTTGATAGGTATAGAGAATGTTGGTTTTCCGGGTTTGACTGAACCACTTAAAAAAATTTTTTGCATAATTTATGTTTTATACACTTTTAATTTCATAAACTCTTCTCAAATTAAAATCATTTAAAAAAATTATTAATATTTAATATTAAAACTTTTAGTACACCAAATTAACCCATTCATGGTGTGTCGTAACCTTCAAATGCTAACATTCTGCAAAATAAAGCATTGTAAGTCTTTATAAAATTTTCCTTTAAGTCAAAGCGGTACTTTTCTATCACACAATAGGCTCGATGCACGATGCATTCCTTCAGTTCAACCATCCCACTTGAATTATACTAATAACATCCTCATCCACTTTTAACAGTAAACCCCATATATCTAAAACGTTCACTCCTTTTAATTACTCAATCAAAAATTGTTACAACCACGCCACTATATATACCACTACTAAAGTTATATTCCATATATTCAATTTTAGATCTAATCAAACGAAAGGCATTAGATTCTAAAATTGAAATCCATAAGTAATGTTTTTAAATTCTCTATCTAATCTTATTTACAAGAATGATATCATTAGTGAAAAGCATGCATCAGGGTACATCCTCCAGCAAATGTTCAGTAAGAACATCCATAACTAAAGTAAAAGGATATGGGCTTAAAGTTGATCATTGATGTAATCTAACTAAAATAGATAAATACTTGGTCAATCCTCCTTATGTTTGAAAACAAGTAACAGCTACAACAAACTTATCTTTAATGACTTGAATAAAATCAATATCAACATATTTTCTTTCAAGAACTCTCCAAAGTACTACTCTTGAAACCTATGATAAACTTTCTCTAAATCAACAAAAATCATATGTAGATCCTCCTTAATCTCTTTGTACTTCTGCATCAAACAACTTAATAAATGTATAGCTTCCATAATAAACTTGTTTGCAACATAAATCCAAAATAATTTTAAGAAATTTTTGTATCACATTGTAACTTATGTTCAATTATTATCTCTCATAATTTTAATGTATGACACATTCCTCTATAATTTACACACTCTTGTGCATCCCCTTTATTCTTAAAAATAAGGACTAATATACTCTTTCTCCACTCACCTGACAATCTTTTGTTTTTAAATTAATATTAAAAATCTTAATAAGTCAAGAAATTATCAGATCTCCTCCTGAACATTTCCACACTTCTAATGGAATACTATCAAGTACTACTATTTTTCCGCACCTCATTTTCTTTACAGCCTCCTTAACTTTGTTTTACAAAGACGGTGGTGAACATAAAAATTTTTTTATTATTTACAATATAAAGATCATTAAAGTCAACTGTTATTTTACGATTTTCATTGAAAAGTTGATCAAAATATCTCACTCAACTATCTCGAATATTCTCATTATTTTCAACCTTAATACATTTAACTTAACTAAATCTTTATTTTTTTAATCTCTTTGTTTGACTAGTTTATAAATATATCTTTTACTCTCTTTAATATTCTAATCTATTAAGAGAACATTAAAAAGTAAAAGTTTTAGCATCACAAATTATCACTTAGAGTCCCTATAGGACATCATTTTTTTTAATTCTCCAAATTTTACATCTAAACTAATTTTTACAGCATAACTTCTTTTTTGTATTTTTTTTTTCCACATTATTATTCCACTATCAGCTCTTTTAATTCATAGGAGTTCTTTTTATTCTCCCATCACAATTTTTGCAAGTTAATTTATCTAACATAATATTAGCTTCTTTATGAACATTTCAAATATAATTCTACGATAATAATTCATCGTATTTTTTATATTTTAACCCTTCCTCTTAAAATCCAAAATTAATATACAATGTTGGATACTTAAATTTTCACTTGAAATAACCTTACAATATTTACAATCTCAACAATCTATTTTTTTCAAAAGAAAATAATATTTTTGTGTTATATTATAACAATTTTTAAAAGTTATGATATGTTCATATTTTCTCCTAAATAAAATATTAGAAATAACAAAATCATAAACTAAAATATAATATAATTGGGTTCTACCTTCTTCATTAGTTACTATAAAACCAATACCATCATGAATGCTTCTAAAATTTTCTACCACTCTACAGGCATATCCATTTAAACCTCCTTCAATAAAATTTTTTTGTTCGAAAGATATCATTTGAATTAATTTTTCTATATCATTCAAAAATGTTCATTTGTACAGATATCAAGCCTACTTAAGAATCATAAACATTTATAATATTAAGAGTTTTAGTATCAAAAAAAAATTTTAGGACTATAATTATATCTCTAATTCTGTTAATTTTTACAATAGTATCTTTTAAACTCTTATTTTTAATTACACGTACACTAATTTAGGTACGGCACATACCTGAATACAAAAGTTTAAAACCTAAGCTATCAATCTTCATATTTTCTTCCAAACTCATTTAGTTTCTTGAATGCACAAAATATTTAACTTTCTATGAATCATAATATCTACTAATTCCATTAATTTGCCAGCAATAGTACATATATTCCAAATTTCTATCATAATATTAATCTTGTTAGACAAACAAAGTCTAAATATATATGAAAAATGTCCAAATATTTTTTTTTCCAGCTAAATCCAAAACCTCCATAACCCTGCCAATATCAATTTCAATACCATTATGAATAGCTTTCTAGTTTCAACTTCTTGCAAAACTATCATGATTGCATTATTAGTAAATGGTTAATTCATTGAGAAGAAACAAAGTGCATAATTATAATAGTGCCGAGACATGGCCGCACTACATGCTTCAGGCGTACAAATGATTATGAATGGTCAAGATGCATGCACATTTGCAGTAAAAAATATCGAAGCAGAATATGTAATGCCTACAATTATAGGCTGAGCATGAATTCACAAATTAAAAAGAAGTTTGTCAGAAATGATGACAATACTCTGCACAGCATACCTATGATGGATGCATATGGAGCGATTCTTTCATGGAAGACCGGATTATAATGATCTGGATGCGCATAATAATCAACCTACATAGTATGAGAGTCAAAGCACATAAATGTGACGGAGGCATACTGAATAGTAGTTATAGAAACGCCTCACATTCAAACATGTATATCTGACTAGACGATGATACTCATTTATGCTGGGAAGTATAAACAGTTAAACATTAATGAATTTGAGCAAGTATAACAAAATATGATAGACAGGCACAAAACAAAACAAAACAATGAATAATGTGTTGAAATAAAAAAAAATGCAAATAGTCCGCAGTAGAGAAAAAGATGATTGACTTCTAACACTTCTTTTTGCTTTGTTTTAAAGGCAAAGCACACTTTACCCTTATATGGTTTACATCATTTGCATTTCACCCTATAAGGAAATGGCTAGTACTGAAGTAATAAGCCAAAATATTCAACCACCGAGGATTGTATATGCTTTTTATAAAGTACAAGTAGGTGACGTGCAAGTGAGGCAAACCATAAGGTGGGAACTGCAGTTTTCCCTTCATTGTTATGTGTCCTCGTGATATGTAGTTTAATTACTTTGACCATGATATTCACACTTGATTAAACTGAATACTTCTTCCTGGCTATGGATTTGTTTAACCTGCAGCTACAATTATTGTAGGTTTAGAGAATTAAGCAGAATACTTTTATTAATATGAGATGTTGGCTTAAATACAGCTTAGTAGAGCTTAGGAAAGAAAAAACACTCCTATCTCCAAGATTACAAGAATCTAATCAAGTAAATTAAAAATAGAAACTCCTATAATTAGCCGTAATAAAAAGAAATACATAAAAAAGAAATTAAATGAAATTAAAAAAAAATCCTAATATAACTTCTAGCACTCTCCCTCCTCTCCCTCAAGTTGAAACATATATGTCAATTATGTTCAACTTAGACTTAAAATCAACAAAAAACAGGTGAGGAATATTCTCTGGGAGAATATCAGTCAGCAACCGAAGCAAAAAACAGGTGAGGAATATCCCGCTAGCAACCGAAGCCCTTCTCCCGCCGGCAATCGAAGCTCCTATCCCGCTCGACCTCCACCCGCTCCTCTCTGCGACTGAATCGAAGCCCCCGGTCGAAGTAGATCTGCTGCCCGCTCGATCCCGCTCTCCCTCTGCGCTCGACAGACCCTCACTCGCTTCACCCGCTCGATCTCCAGTCCTCTTCATTCGTGCGATCAGAAGCCCTCCGTCACCTCTTTCCTCGTCCGACAGTTTCGGCCTCCCCTCATTCACGAATCGAAACTCACGACCTCTCTGTTCGGAAGCTCCCATCGAGGCCCTCGTCCTCCTCTCACGCGGCACCCAGCTCGATTCGACCTCCCTCTTCCTCACACACGTAGGAGAAGCGCCCGAATCTCTTCCTCACTCAACTGAAGCTGCTTGTTGCGTCCCTGCTGTGTATAAGTAAGGTAAGGTCAGGTATATTCTTCCTATTGCATCTTATGTCTATCAATTTGTTTACATAAATTTGAAATGAAATCCTCTCCGCATGAATACATTCTTACTGATTTTGGAGAACTATAAACAATATTTTGATTATATGTTATTGCTGATTTTAAATGCTTAGTTGCTGGTTTTATGTCTCATGCACCTAAATGCAAACATTGTAAGGTTTCAATGATCATTTACTTGCTGGTTTTAAATGCACTGTTGTTGGTTTATGTTTCAAGTACTTAAATGCAAATATTGTGAAGTCCCAATGACCATTTACTTATCGATCTTAAATACTCATTTGCTGATTTCGTACTTCGAGCACTCAAACGGGAATACTACGAGGCTCAAGATGACCGTTATTCTAAGGCTTGAACGCTTCTTTGCAGGTCTATGTTCTTTTATTTCCAAATGCCTCCCTTGGGGTTTTGTTTCACCTGTTGTTCGGTGGGTTTAAACATTGCGATTTTTAGGGCTTTGTTTGTTGATTCACGTACTATTTTAGAGCCAGTTTGTTAACTGATTTTGGAGAGTTTACACACTATTTTGAACTGGATTTCTTAGCTGATTTTGGGACATTTAAAATTGATGTTTTGAGCTTACATGAGAGCTGTTTGGGAGTTTTAAGAATTACTGTTTTATTGCTGATTTTTGAGAACTTTGTCTGCTGTTTTGAAGGCATTAAACCCATCATTTGTGGGGTTGTTTTAATCACTGTTTTGAGGCATTTTTATGGGCTGATTTTGAGGCAATCTACGCACTGTTTTTGCGAGATTTATATAGCCTTTAAGCATTGATTTACGCATGGTTTAGAGTTGGATTTAAGAAGCTCTTTTGCCCACAATCTTGAGTTTCATTTGATTATTATTTAAATGTTTTTAGGTCGATTCACTCGTTGTTTTCTCCCTTGACGTTACTAGTTTTGGAAGTGGGTTCTGTCTCATCTTTCTTTTATTTTACTTCTTTTTAAATGGTCAAGTCAAAAAATGAGAATTTCTGATTTAATTAATTGGAAGATATAGAAAACCTCAAATCACCTTAAGCATAAGTTAAAGTGTAGGTTTCCTAAAACTTTAAGTGCACACCCTAAGTGAGAGCTCATCCACCTAGTCCTCGGTTTAGGCTTCCTACACTTTAGAAGAGGCGTCCTACACTTTAGAAGCACACCCTAGGTGAGAGCCCATCCACCTAATTCTCAGCATAGGCTCCCTAGATTTTAGGAGCATACCCTAGGTGAGAGCCCATCCACCTAATCCTCAGCATAGGCTCCTAGATTTTAGGAGCACACCCTAGGTGAGAGTTCATCCACCTAATCCTCAGCATAGGCTCCCTAGATTTTAGGAGTACATCATAGGTGAGAGTACCTCCACCTAATTCTCAGCACAGACTTCATAGATTCTAGGAGTACACCCTAGGTGAGCATTCATTCACCTAATTTTCAAATGAATAATGAAACACATCACTAGAGCCTGATTCACGAACTGATCATGACACTAGACACCAGGATGCACCCAGACGTGACTCATGCTTCCTTAATTAAATCAACAGTGAAATTCCCTCAATGACTTAACCTACAATAAAACCCAGTGCACCGGGATTTGAGCTTGAATATTACACTCAAATCCTCCTGACAATTGGGGAAATTTCTTAACGCCACATATGGATCATCGGACTAGTATGAGTCTAGGGTCTAAATGGCAAGGGCGATGACGACATTGCTTATGTGTGCTTAAACGAGGGATACGAAATGAGATTATTAGAATAGTATCTCCTACCTCAAGGATCTTCTATAAGTGAGAGGAAAGGATCCATGATACTATTCGCCGATTCTTGGTGAGATCGTTGCCCCGACACTCTTAAGTTGTCAGTAGTTCTAGCACGATTATAGTGACTAATCTGTGGACTGTACGAATTTACAAAATATTTATAAAAATAAAATAAAAATTTTTTTTGCATGTTAAAAAGAACTCTACATAAAAAATAAAAAATAAAAATACTTAGAACAATTTTTGCATGAAAACCTTTTTATGAAAATTTATAAAAGTCCATGGTTAGTCATTTGGATCGAGGTCAAGGACTACCTTCTGTAGATTGTCGGGCCGG
>JXCR01144178.1:80594-91582 GCA_002079205.1 Phalaenopsis hybrid cultivar | reverse complement strand
GGCCATTCAATTTTTATATCCTTATGCAAAAGTGATACAGTTTCTACAAAGTTGTGTCTAAATTTAACCTTAAAAGCAGTTGGCTCGACTTGTTCAATTTTCTCCTCATCTAATTGAAACACTTGGATTTAATGTTACTTTCATAAGGAATCAAGTACATTAAATCCAAAATTTGGGAGCCGGTGATGATCTAAATTCACGGTTTTAGTATTATAATTTGATGTATTTTTATTTTTAATGAAGAGTTAGCGAAAGGTGCTTGCAAGTTGCAAATCCGTGATGTCAAGATCCCATTCCCTCCATATTCCCTAGCTTTGATGTTTATTTCAAGGTTCAAAACCAAGCAAGTTTCATTCAAAACTTCTTCACTGCGCTCATCAGCATTCTTTCTTCCAATTCTATCACTTTTTTCTAACCCCGAAGTCCACCCATCTTCCTATTGTTTGGTTATTTTTCCAGCTCCTCTTTTTGCTTTTTTTTTTTTTTCATTATTCTTTTATATGGCATTTACACTCCGCACCCGGCAGGCAAACACCAAAGAAGCAAAAGAAAAAAAAAACAAACAAACAAGAATGAATGAGTTTGTAATTCTCCGCCTCAGGCAAGCTCAAGCTTTAGTCTTTTATTGCAGTCCTCTTCCTTTTACTTTGTTTTCCTTCATTTCTTTTGCATTTTTTTTAATCAGTTGCTTTAGAAGATGCTGATTATGATATTACAACAGTCTGAAGGTGTGAATTTCTCTTTTAACAAACGTTAATTTTCAAATTATAGTTGCCCTCAAAAAGACCCTTCTGCTTCATTGTTTTAACTGGATTGTGCTCTTATTTTTTAACTTATCACTGTGCTGTGTGTTTTTTACTTTTTTAAGCTCTTTTATTTGTGTCAGATAATTTTATCTCAAGAGAAGAATATTCAGAGACTAAATTTACTTGTCCAGAGCCTTCAACAGCAATTAACGCAATGCCGCAACATCACTAACTCCATAAGCTTCACTGAAAATAGTTTGGGAACAAATGCCAATGAGACTGAGAAGCAGCAGATCCTGGAAGATTAGCCTGATCTGCATTAATGTAATATATATATATATTTTTTGTGACAAAAAGATCCCATTAAATGTAGTTTATTGTGGATCAGACCATAATTCCTTGGTTAAAATACTGAAGGGGATGTGTTGTTGTGGCTGGCTGTTGATGTTTTGTATAGTATTACTGCTGAAACCATGAAATAGATTAATTTTGTTCAAGTAACCAGACATGCTTTAATCCTTGATGTCGTATTAGAGCTGATACAGGTTTATCTGTGGGTGGAAGCTCTTGTATTAATCTTTTATGGAAAGATTTACATACATACCACTTAATTCTTATATATTTACATATCTAACACCTAATCATCAATTTTTACATAAATACCACTATTCCTATGCACGCAAAAGATGTGTTTCACTTTTTTANGATTAATTTTGTTCAAGTAACCAGACATGCTTTAATCCTTGATGTCGTATTAGAGCTGATACAGGTTTATCTTAATCTTTTATGGAAAGATTTACATACATGCCACTTAATTCTTATATATTTACATAGCTAACACCTAATCATCATTTTTTACATAAATACCACTATTCCTATGCACGCAAAAGATGTATTTCACTTTTTTAAAAAAACTGTGTTTTTTTTTTTTCTTTTTTGTGATAAAAGATTTGGGTGGTATAAATGTAAAAAAACAAACTTTAGGTGTTAGATATGTAAATAGATTGGAATTTGTTGCAATGTCATTTTCCTCAGCTTCTTTTATTCTTAAACAGGCTACAGCATAGCTTTCCTTGAAGATATTTGAGAAATTTACATACATATATCACAATTCTTCTGTATTTATATATATGACACCTAAATTTTAATATTTAGTTTTATCACACTTTGGTGTCATAAATCTATGAGTCAAGAGGTGTATTTATGTAAATATGAATGTTTAGGTGTTAGATATGTGAATACATAAAAGTTGAGGATTATGATAAGCATGCATACATATGATTTGTGTTTTGCACTCAATGATAAGAATTTCCAGAGCATTTATTTCTTCATTTAGCAAATTAAATATAGCCAATGACCATTTTGAAGCATTAAAAGTTTAAGGGTTAAAATAGCTAAAAAAATTTTCATATAAATGTTAATGGTCAAATATTAGGCATTAAAAGTCTCATTTAGCAATAAATGGAGACCAATGAGCATTGTGAAGCATTAAAGGTGGAGTATTAGAAGCTTGTGCAGGGCGTTAATGGAGGCAGATGCTCCCCATTTGCTAAAGCACTCTCTTAATGATTTACTCGATCAGATAACCCCCACATGCTTTTCTTTATTACAGGAGTTAGGATCAAGAGTAGCAAATAATAATAATAATAATAATAATGTAATTTTTATGTATTTATATATTAACACTCAAAATTTGATATTTGTAATACATAATTTGTCATAAATCTATGCATGGAAAGATGTATTTCATACATATGTCGGGTTTCTAAAGATCTCATTTCTAGCAGTGTTTGGGTCGGCTCGAATAGATTTAGTGCAGCTCAAAATCGGCTTGTGGCTCATTATATTCAATTTCAAGCTGAGCTAGTTTAAAATTTAATCAAGCTCGGTTCAGCTTGAAATCGGAGCTAGTTGGCTCAAATTGAGTTATTTGAATCCATTTGAGCTCGGATTATGCTCGATCCTACTCAAAATTGAAACTGACCGACTCAAATTGAGTTAGTTGGATCCGTTCCAGCTCGAAATTAGCTCTTGACTCGNCAAGAGGTGTATTTATGTAAATATGAATGTTTAGGTGTTAGATATGTAAATACATAAAAGTTGAGGATTATGTTAAGCATGCATACATATGATTTGTGTGTTGCACTCAATGATAAGAATTTCCTGAGCATTTATTTCTTCATTTAGCAATAAAATATAACCAATGAGCATTTTGAAGCATTAAAAGTTAAGGGTTAAAATAGCAAAAAAAANACCACCTAATTTATGTTATGTGAGAAGCATTTTAAGTTATTGAGTTGTGACAGTTTGAAATTCAATTAATATGCTTTTATTAATTAATATCTTTCATTTAATTCATTTTAATACATAAAAATATTTCTATTTATTTTTTCAGGTTTCTTCCTCGCAACCTTTTTTTCTTTTGAGATAATTTATGATTTGTTTGGAGCACCTAAAATCATTTCAAGAATCTGTCATGAAACTGTTGTAGAAGAATCTGTTGTTCAAAAAGCAGTGGTGATCATTATAAATTTTCTTTTTTCAAAAAATTAGATCGCAGCTTTTTAGCACCTACCGTACTATGTCNTTTTTCAGGTTTCTTCCTCGCAACCTTTTTTTCTTTTGAGATAATTTATGATTTGTTTGGAGCACCTAAAATTATTTCAAGAATCTGTCATGAAACTGTTGTAGAAGAATCTGTTGTTCAAAAAACAGTGGTGATCATTGTAAATTTTCTTTTTTCAAAAAGTTAGATTGCAGCTTTTTAGCACCTACCGTACTATGTANATATATATATATATATATAATTTAAGTAGTTTGTTGACCTACTTAAACAACCAATAACCTATACAAGTTAATACATAGACCATAGACCAACCTACGCGGCTCATACACACATCAATCGTTATCCAAATAAAAGCTTCTTATTGCTTCTTAGAAAAATTTTATTTTGAAGACCACCTAATTTATGTTATGTGAGAAGCATTTTAAGTTGTTGAGTTGTGACAGTTTGAAATTCAATTAATATACTTTTATTAATTAATTTCTTTTATTTAATTCATTTTAATACATTAAAATATTTCTATTTATTTTTTCAGGTTTCTTCCTCGCAAATTTTCTTCTTTTGAGATAATTTATGATTTGTTTGGAGCACTTAAAACTATTTCAAGAAGCTGCTGTAGAAGATTCTGTACTATGTCAGATTATATAATGTAACTTTCTTATTCAGTTTTATCTTCAAATGTTTGGTATATAAATCTATATAATTGTGAACTGATTGATTGATATATATATATATATATATATAGTAATTCTAGTTTTTAGTTGGCATGTCATAATTTAAAAAATATTACAGTTTTAGGAATTTAAAAGTGTTATATGTACGGAAACAAATTTAGAGTGACATAAAATTAATAATGCTTCGGTTCCCTCAATGAAAAAAGAACTTAAATAAATAAAAAAAGAATTTTATTTTGAAAGCTTATGCAAAAGAGTAATAAAAATGAATGGATATATATATATATATATATATATATATATATATATATGATGTGTGTTAGAAAATTCGCGGCGGTAGAGTAATGGATTATCGTTTTAGTGTTACACGAGAATTCAACACACACAAATAAAAGAAAAGAAAAGAAAAGAACTAAGCAGGAGGAGACACCTCAACTTTTTACGTGGAATATCCTTGAAAGGGGAAAAACCACAGGGTCTATTCCGGTTGAAATAGTCAACTATGAATGATGAGTACATAGTTACATTCTTCTATTGAATTAGGAAAGATGAAATTACAAAGTTGTATGACTATAATCTTATTATTGTTCTTTGTGACAGCAGGTTGTATGAATCATTGTTGATAGTTGTGGAGGTATTAGTCCATCGTGAGTATTGTAGAAGGTTGCTCCAAAAGCGTTGATTGCCCAGAGAATTCATAGTAAGCAGTTAAGGAAACTGTGAATCACATAGATTGTAGTTGTCGAGTATTAATGACATCTGTAAACCGCGGGGGCCGGAGTCAGGAGCTACATGAACTGATGACCACATAGGTCGTTGGAGAGAATTTTGATGACGTTCGTAGGCCGTTGGTGCTAGATTCAAGAACTGTATGATCTGATGACCACGTAGGCGGTTGGGGCGAGGATTGATGAAGTTCGAAGGTCGTTGGGCCCAAAGTCGGAAACTGCATAAGCTGATGACCGTGCAGGTTGTTAGCACATTGATCGCAGTGGTGAGCTCTTGTCCTACAAACGGGAGAGGTTATTAGAAATTCCAAGTTACAGCTTTGACCGACGACATCTGGTCGGCGGTGGTTAACGACGATTAACAGGTGTTGACGACGGCTGACGGTGGTTGACGACGGTCGGGATGGTGTTGAACTTCAGCTCCTTCTCAGAGCTTCCAATTCTCTCTAAAGCCTCAAGTTTCTTTCATCATGTGAGGGGTGAGACTCTATTTATAATCTTCTGAATGTCATTAATGCAAGTATATGAAATATTTTGATCGGACGGTCCGGAGAGCTTCCCTCGATCATACAATGTTTAGTAGAAATTTGAGTGCCTTAATGATGTCTGAATTGAGTGATTTTGGGCTTGTTAGATTTGTCTTGTCAATACGCTCAATTTGAGTATAAACTTGTCATATACGAAAATCATTTGACCTTCTAAATGTGTTTGGAAATCATCCACATGTGATTTAATGAGTTGATCTGGGCTTGATTTGACTCGTATTGGGCTAGTTTTTATATCATTAGGTCATTCTCATCAAGTAAGTCAGTTTGACTATAAGTTTGTTGAAATCGGAGCTCTGGATGACTTTTTATCAATATTTGAATATTTCCTGCTTAAAATATCATCTTGAGATTCATGTTGGATGATGAAAATTTATTGGTGACGCATCAATATATATCCACATCTTTTATTTTAAATCATAAAATTTATTTAGTTTTTTTTTTAGAATTTAGCTTTTAAATTAAAAAAACCCCAATATTTTAAAAAGTTTAGGATACATAGATTAGACTAAATATAAATAACAAACTTTAGATGTTGATATGAAAATACATAAGAATTATATGATATTTATATAATTTTTTTCTTTTTAAGTTGCTTTGTACCATAAATCTCTTATCCTAACCTCTCATAAAATTCTAAGTAAAAGCAATCAAAAAGTCTATAATGCAGGCTATAAAAACATTCAATGAAAATTGAATATTATTACTAAAAGTCAAAATATTCTCTATATAAATCCATGCTATTCACACCTATACAGTATCCTAAAACAATAAGAGTTCTTCCCCCTTTTTTGAAAAAAAAGGTTTAATTAAATGAATATGTCGTCATATTTTTAGTTTTATATGAGTAAAAATTTAATGGATTATTCCATCTTTGTGCATTCTAGATGTTGAATCCTTAATATTCGTGAGTTTATACAACCCAAAAAAGATCTGTTAAGGAAGGTGGGGAGAAGAGGATGGATATATCTTTTAGGCCCGAACTATGCGCCCTGCCCTCACATTTCCTCTGGTGGAGCGAAGGAGATGAACTAGTAGAAAGAAATAACCCGAAGGGTTCTGCCATCGCTATGATGCAAATTCTCTTCTTGAGAAGGTCCGGACCTCCCTCCCTTGTTCTCTGTCTCTCTCTCTCTCTCTCTCTCTCTCTCTTTATATACAAGAAAAGTATTAAAATACAAGTCATGACGTATAAAAGTAAGTCCAGGGTGATTTAATGAAAGGATCGTGACGTGCGTGTCAAACGGCTTATAAAATGAGGATTTGACATATGTCAATCTTTTGTGACAGTTCCTGACTTTCTATTCTTATAATTATGAGGATCATTTAAGAGTGAATTTGTCAACGTGAGCTTTGTCAGACGGAAAGGTTATACCAATTCGACATGCTAGTTCATCAGATAGTTCAACAGGTTAGCTCAGTATTTAGTGCAAGACAATTGGCACATCGACGAGTTGGGTTTGTTCAGCTGAGTATGGGCTGACCCAAACCCAGAAGGCCTATTGTGGAGCATGACCCATGAATGCTCATATTTAATTATAATATATTGGTAATAGATTTACTAGAGACGAACCACATAATTGTTTGTATTGCTTTTGTAACTCTTCATTTTATTCACAAACTTTCATCATTCATCATTTCTTATATAATTAAAATCATGTTATTTTATTATTCTGAATAATAAAATATTTCAAAAAAGCGGCACTCAATAAATAATTGTTAATCATAGCTCAATTATCCCCTTAAACCATGCTTAATATTTTGCATATATATGTCATTTCTTTTATATTTTAATAACATACGATAAGAATGCAAATACAGAAATTGGGCTCTAAGTTTTTAACCAAGNAAATGAATATGTCGTCATATTTTTAGTTTTATATGAGTAAAAATTTAATGGATTATTCCATCTTTGTGCATTGTAGATGTTGAATCCTTAATATTCGTGAGTTTATACAACCCAAAAAGACCTGTTAAGGAAGGTGGGGAGAAGAGGATGGATATATCTTTTAGGCCCGAACTATACGCCCTGCCCTCAGATTTCCTCGGGTGGAGCGAAGGAGATGAACTAGTAGAAAGAAATGACCCAAAGGGTTCTGTCGGCGTTATGATGCAAAGTCTCTTCTTGAAAAGGTCCGGACCTCCCTCCCTTGTTTTCTCTCTCTCTCTCTCCCTTTATATACAAGAAAAATATTAAAATACAAGTCGTGACGTATAAAAGTAAGTCCATGGTGATTTAATGAAAGGATCGTGATGTGCGTGTGAAGCGGCCTATAAAATGAGGATTTAACATATGTCAATCTTTTGTATTAGTTTTTGACTCTTCTATTCTTATAATTATGAGGATCATTGAAAGGTGAAGTTGTCGAAGTGAGCTTTGTCATACGAAAAGGTTATACCAATTTGACAATCTAGTTCATCAGATAGTTCAACAGTTAGCTCAGCATTAAGTGCAAGACAATTGGCACATCGACGAGTTGGGTTGGTTGAGCTGAGTATTGGCTAACCCAGACACAGAAGGCCTATTGTGGAGCATGACCCATGAATGCTCATATTTAATTAGAATATAGTGGTCATAGATTTACTTGACCCGAACCACATAATTGTTTGTATTTCTTTTGTAACTATTGATTTTATTCACAAAGTTTTATCATTCATCATTTCTTATATAATTAAAATCATGTTATTTTATTATTCTGAATAATAAAATATTTCAAAAAAGCGGCACTAAATAAATAATTGTCAATCATAGCTCAATTATCCCCTTAACCCATGCTTAATATTTTACATATATATGTCATTTCTTACATATTTTAATAACATACGATAAGAATGCAAATATAATTTCTGGGCCCTAAGTTTTAACCAAGTGAGTGGGCCAAAAATGGGCTCTGAATGGACCCCACAAGCCAACAGGTATGGTGGGGCCCACTACTAAAGCACGGTCGTTCAACCTAAGTACGGTCGAACATTCTGGAAGCGCGCACACAAAAAGCCTTCTGAAGCACGGTGTGTTTGTTGCTCGGCGGGCGAAGAAAACCACCTGCGTTGGAAGAAGTCGTTAATGGATGTTTGATTTATTATAATCACTTTCTTAAGCACAGGGGAGTAAATTACTTATTTTATTGTCCCACCGCGTGCTCATTGAAATTATGCATGAATTTTGGTAAATTTTTTTTAAAATTGTTACTTGTTGAAGCCCTCCGATTTGTGAATCATCCGTAGCAACATCTTAATCTTGCAGAGATGAACAAATCCATACCAAAATTATTATTTATCATTTGATGTTTCCTAATATTTTAGTACATAGAAATATGTCTGTGATGATCTTGATGTGATATAATGGTCCGGAATGACTACTTGTCACGTCGAGTGAAGTTGTTGGAGTTACAGCCAGTAAGGTCAAACCCAACCAAGCCACAAAGTAACCAAAAGACGACCGGAGAATCCAAGGCTGAACCATTTGGTCAGAAATAAGAAAAAAGCTATCAGAGTAAATCACAATGTGAAAGCCAATCTGGCGTGATAGCTTACCCTCCAACAGAATCAACTCGAGGGAAGATTTGGTTCCTCAGTGTCTCTAACATTTACAGGGACACGAAGGGACTCCTCATCAAGATTCAAAGATCGGCAGTCAAGTCATATCAACTAGCAGACCAATATCAATCAAGCTCAACCAACCAAGCTAATATTAGCCAATCAAACTAATCATGTCGACCAAATATCAATATGGTTCAGTCGACTGAGCCAGAAAGCAGCTGAACGACAAGCTTATATATATATAATGTACAGACGAATCAGGATTCAACAATTCATAAAATAAATAACACTTTTCCTAGAATTATTATGTGTTATCCAACCATCACAATTTTGAGACATCAATACCATTGAAAACATGACATAGCAAGCTTCGAAATGAAACCACATGTTCACCAATTAGAGTCATGGTTACAAGTGTGGTTGCAATAAGACAATCGTAATCGGCAATCAATTGATTGCTAAAGTCAATCTTCATCGACTATAAATCATCAAGCATGCCAAAGGGTTTTATCATGTGGTTGCTTTTTGAAATATAAAGTGAACAATTTCAAACATCCTATTGAGGACACCATGTTAATTGTTGTTAGCATGAATAGTAAAAACACTCAATAAATATTGAAATAAGGTGCATTTATATTCATTTTTAATGAATCCAACAAAAAGAAACATCATATTCATAAGAGATTTAAAATAATTTTACAAAAAAAAAATAATAATAACCCAAAATTTATCTAGGTTTTAATTTAAATAAATTTAAGGTTGTAACATTGTATTTCAATAAAAATATTTTGATATGATCAAAATCACATATTTTAAAACCATTTTGACCATTAACTGTCTAAATTTGGTTAAATAAATAGAGTTGAACTAATTGATTGAGGTTCAATAGACTTAACTTGGAAAAATTAAATTAAATCAGGTCAATTCAAACTTATCTAAAGGTGTTAATTAACAGTCCTGAAAGCTATGGTGACCATTGGTTGCCACTCAACCAACCAATATATATTTAGAGTAGACTCTCTTAAAACTCCTTCACTAAAAGAAAAACCAATCATATTGGGGTGCTTCAAATTATGCATGATTTTAATAAAAAACAATGAACACAATTTATTGAAACCATTACAATACATATAGAGGACAAATATTTGAATTGTTACCATAGTGGAAAGAATTTATAGAGGCAAATACATATGCCTCAAAAAGATCTATTATAACACATCAACTATAAAGATAGTATTTAACATAGGTGTTGTAGTAGACCTATAGTGGGATCCACAAAGGTGAGATCCAATTATCATATGGTAATAACAAGGTTAGCATTAAAAAAGAGTGCCAATCCTCTAATCAAAAGATGTTCATGCATTACTTTAATATTGATTACCTCTTGCCTTGCATGAGATGCATGAGAAAGAGGAAAGAATTATGAGTAAAAGGTGATAGAAAATATGGCAAACAATTTACTTTAAGCATAATACAAACATAATTAAGAAAAAAATAAACTTGATATCTATAGAGTTTCAACGTATTGCAAATTTGTTTTCAAGGCAACAAAAGCCATTGAGAATACCCATTGAGAATACTATTTTCTAAAGAATGCAAACTTCATTTAGATGCTATCATGATAATTTCTATCAAAATAATTACAACCATTAATAATAATAGTATTGATTAGAAAATACATTATGGGAGGCGCTATTAATAAATGATAAGCTAGCATGAATTACACTAATAATTGTCCCCATTGATGAGAACATTAAATGTAAATGAGCATGATGTCAACACAATAGTAGATTTTCAAGGATAATTAATAGTGATCATTCCATCAAAGTTTTTATATTACTTTTATTGTGCAACATTATTAGAATTCCATCATCGACACAAATACTGTAGACATGGGCCAATAAGATTATCGCCTAAATTCTTATATTAATATTCATTTTATGCTTATTGCTCTCTCAATTTGTTGCTTAGGCCATCTTATATAATATTGAATTGTGATTTCTTCTTATAGTTTCATTCTTTCAATTTTGAAGAATAAAATCATCTTGTCATANTATTAGAATTCCATCACCGACACAAATACTGTAGACATGGGCCAATAAGATTATCGCCTAAATTCTTATATTCATATTCATTTTATGTCTATTACTCTCTCAATTTGTTGCTTAGGCCATCTTATATAATATTGAACT
>JXCR01144178.1:68094-78094 GCA_002079205.1 Phalaenopsis hybrid cultivar | reverse complement strand
AAAGTAAACCAAACCAATAAAATAAAATCGCAATTATTAAAAAGATTCGATGCATTTAAATAATTGCCATGGAAAAGCTACCTCTACAATCAATATCAATAATTACTTCATTAATATTACAACTATTTAGAATTAGACTTTGGAGTTGGGCGGGCAGCATGTCGGGCTCGTCATAAACCCGTTTATGACGCAGAACTGTATCCGGACAATGGACATGATACAGCAGGACGGAGAGGGAGCTCGGACCTTTGCTGTGTATCACGTCGTAGACATAATATTTTCTCAACTTCTGAGGTTGCTTCTTAGTCTCCAATGGCAATGGTTTCCCCCTTGCTTCTGTCTCGGCAGTCTTTTTCTTGCTTTTTCTATTGCGTTTTGCTCACCTTAATTAATTTCCAGGAATCTATTCGGATGCTGGAGAAGACGAAGAAAGGATAATCTTTGAGTGCTCTGTTTAGAAAAGCACAGCACCTGCTTCTCCATGTTCAGTAAAGTAGAAGGAAAGTTTTCTTTTTTACTGTTTCGAATGGATTATTCCTGAATCATGTGATGATTAGAGAGGTTTATTTGTCTCTATTTCTATAACAAAATGAATTTTNTAAATAATTGCCATGGAAAAGCTACCTCAACAATCAATATCAATAATTACTTCATTAATATTACAACTATTTTGAATTAGACTTCGGCGTTGGGCGGGCAGCACTCGGGCTCGTCATAAACCCGCTTGTGACGCAGAGTTGTATCCGGACAACAAACATGATACAGCAAGACGGAGAGGGAGCTCGGACCTTTGCTGTATCAAGTTAATATTTTCTCAACTTTTGAGGTAGCTTCTTACTCTCCAATGGCAATGGTTTCCCCCTTGCTTCTGTCTCATCAGTCTTTTTCTTGCTTTTTCTGTTGCGTTCTGCTTACCTTTATTAATTTCCAGGGATCTATTCGGATGCTGGAGAAGACGAAGAATAGATAATCTTTGAGTGCTCTGTTTAGAAAAGCACAGCACCTGCTTCTCCATGTTCAGTAAAGTAGAAGGAAAATTTTCTTTTTTACTGTTTAGAATGGATTATTCCTGAATCATGTGATGATTAGAGAGGTTTATTTGTCTCTTTTACTATAACAAAATGAATTTTCTTCTGTGCCAAGCCGACCCGGCCCGACGGTTAGTATGGGCGGGTTTGGCTGAGCTTTTTGAAAAACTGGGCTGAAGCCCGGCCCGTGTTCACTTTGACTAGTCAAAGCCCAAACAAGCCCGACTATTTCGAACCCATGAAAACAAAAGAAGCATTTCCATAGATATCACCCAATCCTCATGAATTTACATGTCAAACATCTAAACTTTGTCTTTAACATTTATACCACCCGAAAAATCTTTCAGATCATNAGAGAGGTTTATTTGTCTCTTTTTCTATAACAAAATGAATCTTCTTTTATGGGCGGGTTTGGCTGAGCTTTTTGAAAAGCTGGGCTGAAGCCCGGCCCGTGTTCACTTTGACCAGTCAAAGCCCATACAAGAGCCATGAAAAAAAAGAAGCATTTCCATAGATATCACCTAATTCTTATGTATTTACATGTCAAACATCTAAATTTTTGTATATAACATTTATACCACCCAAAAAATCTTTCAGATCACAACAAAAACATCGTCATTTTATAATCTTCTAAAAGTGAAATTAATACATCTTTTCTATGCATAGATAAGATGGCATTAACAAGAGAGGACCAGATTATGTCCAAAGTGAGCAAGCAAATGTCGCCTCTTAATGATTTTCTTGAACTACCAAACTATTGAGAATTCGAAAAAATGANGAGGACCAGATTATGTCCAAAGTGAGCAAGCAAATGTCGCCTCTTAATGATTTTCTTGAACTACCAAACTATCGAGAATTTGAAAAAATGAGGAATATGGGCAGGGTTTTTACNTCTTTATGGGCCAAGCCGACCCGGCCCGACACTTAGTATGGGCGGGTTTGGCTGAGCTTTTTGACAAGCTGGGCAGAAGCCCGGCCCGTGTTTACTTTGACTAGTCAAAGCCCATACAAGCCCGACTATTTAGAACCCAAGAAAAAAAAAGAGGCATTTCCATAGATATCACTCAATTCTTATGTATTTACGTGTCAAACATCTAAATTTTGTCTTTAACATTTATACCACCCGAAAAATCTTTCAGATCACAACAAAAATATCGTCATTTTATAATCTTCTAAAAGTGAAATTAATACATCTTTCTATGCATAGATAAGATGGCATTAACAAGAGAGGACCAGATTATGTTCAAAGTGAGCAAGCAAACGTCGCCTCTTATTGATTTTCTTGAAGTACCAAACTATTGAGAATTTGAAAAAATGAGAAATATGGGCATGAATTTTGATATTTGAGTGAGAATTTGAATAATAGATGAAGAAAGAGGGCGCTTGATTTGTAAATAGCAAGTTTCCGACGGTTTGAATGTAATTACGCCCCAAAAAATTCTAGATACTCAGTGATTTATAAAATGATGTTGGTTGTGCCCCTGAATTGGCATGCACATGTAATAAGAACTAAAGTATAGATGTTAGGCATGCAAATACATAGGAATTGAGGGGCATATANGGCATGAATTTTGATATTTGAGTGAGAATTTGAATAATAGATGAAGAAAGAGGGCGCTTGATTTGTAAATAGTAAGTTTCCGACGATTTGAATGTAATTACGTCCCAAAAAATTCTAAACATTAAGTGATTTATAAACTAATGTTGGTTGTGCCCCTGAATTGGCATACACATGTAATAAGAACTAAAGTATAGAGGTTAGGCATGCAAATACATAGGAATTGAGGGGCATATATGTAAAAAAAAAAGAAAGAAGATAAAAAAGAAGGGGGGTGGGATTAAATTCTCCTCTCACCAAAAGTTGGAAGCTAGCATGAAGCCGCCATTGAATGCAAATATAAATGTGGGATTGAAAGCTCATGAGAAAGAGAAGTTGGAGTGTTGTACAATTAATACAAAGAGAAATAAATTAATCTCCACCATCATTAAATCCTTGCCTATCTCTTAATGACTCTTTCTTAGATCTCTTCTGAAGAGGGAGGGGGAGGGGAGGGGGAGCTGAGGACTGGGGAGGCTCATAAAAGATGGGCACATGATGGCGTAGTAGCACCGAATGCACAAATAATAACACCCCTTGCCAAGATGTATTAATACAATATTAAACCATATCCCCACATTAACTCTACCAGAGTGCTCGAGTAATGAGGAACCTCCCAAGTCAAAACTATTTATATAAGTTGTCCAAAAATTTAAATTAAAGCTTCACATTAATCTCTTCATGCCTTCAATGCTATTGTGGAGTCGTGATGAGTGGTGGAGAGGTTTTTGAGTTTTGTTGGCTCAAATTAAAATTAGGAGATGAGGTAATCACCACCATCCTAAGGGGTAAAAAAATTTTTTTTTTTTTTGGAAAAAATTTCATATATATCACTCAAATCTTATTCATTTACATATCTGACGTGCTTGTGTGTGTTGGTCTGTCTTATTTGTGCATGAAAATGTGTATTTCACTTTTTAAAAGTTAAAAAGGTGATAATTCTTATGTGGTATGCAATATTTGAATGATATGAATGTAAAAAAAANCAATGCTATTGTGGAGTCGTGATGAGTGGTGGAGAGGTTTTTGAGTTTTGTTGGCTCAAATTAAAATTAGGACATGAGGTAATCACCACCACCCTAAGGGGTAAAAAAAAAATTTTTTTTTTTTGGGAAAATTACATATATATCACTCAGTTTTTATGTATTTACATATCTGAACTTTAATTTTTACGTGCTTGTGTGTGTTTGTCTATCTTATGTGAGCATGAAAATGTGTATTTCAGTTTTTAAAAGTTAAAAAGGTGATAATTCTTATGTGATATGCAATATTTGAATAGTACGAATGTAAAAAAAATAAAAAAATATGTGTTTGTATGTAAATACATAAGAATTGGGTGGAATGTACCTAAATTGACTTTTATGTTTTTTTTTTTTTTTTAAGTTTTATTTTTAGGTGGATATTGCTAGAAAATATCAAAAATATAAAGGGTAATTGATTTTTGACCTTTAGGCAAGCGGACTAACATGTAAGATTTTATCAGCAAAATTATGTTTTGGAAGGGTTGTTAATGATAAAAATGGAAGGAATGAGGCATCACTTATTTAACCTAACCCTAACTCAATAGCAAATTATGAATAGGACTATGTTAATTCAGATGTAATTTCGTCAATTTACTGTAATAAATAGGCCCAAAAATGTATTTAATGATAGTTAAAATATTGCATGGTGACAATGAAATAGCATGTAAACTCCTACTTTATCATCTTGCATTGGAAAAATATTAGGTGAAGAGCACCAAACTTATTTGATTGACCTGAATAATTTAAACAATAATGAGAATATGATAACATTTAATCACAAATGTAATATATGTCTCCAAACAACTTATCTTATCTTATTAAAATGTTTTTTCTTAATTTTTTTGGCTAAAGATGATCACGCCTTCCTTGTTTACCTTCTTAATTCAAACAACTAAAACGTGGAGTCCATGAAATCAAATACATGCAAGATGTGCCTAAACTATCTCTTAAAAGATATCCATTAACTTGTAGATAATCAAATAAACAAAATAAAATTATCCCTTAATTTTCTACAAGATGTGGGGTGTAATATCAAATAGTTTCAAGATTGTAGCGAACAAGCAATTTCTTAAAATGTTATAGCGCGAAAAATCAGAAAGAGCTTCCCAGTACAAAAATTTCTAGAAAACAATTCCCCAAATGAAATTGTGATGAACGTGTGAAGCACAGAACAGACAAAAAACCATCCTAAACACGCCTAATGAGCGTCTTGAAAGTGACAGATGTTGAAGAAAGATAGAATGATTTCCATAAGTAAGATTTTTAGGCCCTAAAGTTTAGGGGACTGCAAAGATGTAATTATCTTTAATTTGACAGAATCGTCCTTTAATGGATCAAAACCGAAGGGAAAAACATTAATGCGAGCTTATCATACAATAACTAAGATGAAACAAACTGTGTTTTGAAGCTGCTCGTCTCGCNGGTCTGTCTTATTTGTGCATGAAAATGTGTATTTCACTTTTTAAAAGTTAAAAAGGTGATAATTCTTATGTGATATGCAATATTTGAATGATACGAATGTAAAAAAAAACTAAAAATATGTGTTGGTATGTAAATACATAAGAATTGGGTGGAATGTACCTAAATTGACTTTTATGTTTTTCGTTTTTTTTTTTAAGTTTTATTTTTAGGTGGATATTGCTAGAAAATATCAAAAATATAAAAGGTAATTGATTTTTTACCTTTAGGCAAGCGGACTAACATGTAAGATTTTATCGGCAAAATTATGTTTTGGAAGGGTTGTTTATGATAAAAATGGAAGGAATGAGGCATCACTTATTTAACCTAACCCTAACTCAATAGCAAATTTTGGACAATATTAATTCAGATGTAATTTCGTCAATTTACTGTAATAAATATTGCTTGGTGACAATGAAATGGCATGTAAACTCCTACTTTATCATCTTGCATTGGAAAAAAATTAGGTGAAGAGCACCAAACTTATTTGATTGACGTGAATAATTTAAATAATAATCAGAATATGATAACATTTAATCACAAATGTAATATATGTCTCCAAACAGCTTATCTTATCTTATTAAAATGTTTATTTCTTTTAATTTTTTTGGCTAAAGATGATCACACCTTCCTTGTTTACCATCTTAATTCAAACAACTAAAACGTGGAGTCCATGAAATCAAATACATGCAAGATGTGCCTCTTTTCTTCTTATTTAAGATAACAAAAAATTAAAATAAACTATCTCTTAAAAGATATCCATTAACTTGTAGATAATCAAATAAACAAAATAAAATTACCCTTCAATTTTCTCCAAGATGTGGGGTGTAATATCAAATTCAAATTTGCTCGCTAGGATATGTTCGGGGCGGAAATAGTTTCAAGATTGTAGGGAAAAAGCAATTTCTTAAACTCTTATAAGAAAAGAAAACAGTTTCCCGAATGAAATTGTGTTGACCGTGTAAAATGCAGAACAGACGAAAAGTCATTCTAAACACACCTAATGAGCTTCTTGAAAGTGAANAAACGTGGAGTCCATGAAATCAAATACATGCAAGATGTGCCTCTTTTCTTCTTATTTAAGATAACAAAAAATTAAAATAAACTATCTCTTAAAAGATATCCATTAACTTGTAGATAATCAAATAGACAAAATAAAATTACCCTTTAATTTTCTCCAAGATGTGGGGTGTAATATCAAATTCAAATTTGCTCGCTATGATATGTTCGGGGCGGAAATAGTTTCAAGATTGTGGAAAAGAAGCAATTTCTTAAACTGTTATAGCGAGAAAAATCAGAAAGAGCTTCCCACTACAAGAAAAGAAAACAGTTCCCCAAATGAAATTGTGTTGATCGTGCGAAACACAGAACAGACAAAAAGTCACCCTAAACACACCTAATGAGCTTCTTGAAAGTGAGAGATGTTGAAGAAAGATAGAATGATTTCCATAAGTAAGATTTTTAGGCCCTAAAGTTTAGGGGACTGCAAAGATGTTATTATCTTTAATTTGACAGGATTGTCCTTTAATGGATCAAAACCGAAGGAAAAAACATTAATGCGAGCTTATCATATAATAACTAAGATGAAACAAACTGTGTTTTGAAGCTGCTCGTCTCGTATCTTGCAATAAATTGGAAGTAAATAATCATTTCCTAAAATTAGCATGCTTTTAAAACATTATTTTCTGGTATTATCAGAGATGCATTTAAGGCCATTTATTTGCGGAGTTAAGAACCTTTGGAGTCTTTGAAATTCATAAATCCTCTTGCATAATTTGCAAGCAGATAAATAAATTATTGAAAGAGACGAAACAATGTTACTGTTTATATAAAAAAAAAATGGGGGGAAAAAAAGCCATCATGATTAGTGATTTATGCCAACAGTATGTTACAATATCATTACTTTATAAAATTAAGGAAATATATGTGTATTTAGTGGATCTAAATATATAAATTATTTTTTAAGGAAGCCATCAAGTTTATGTCAACCCTCTTATCTCTTTATCTATTTACCTAACAAAATGTCAAAATCAATATAATATAATTCTCATTAGAGTTTGGAGAAAAATGTAAAAAGAAGAAAAAACAAGGGGGGGAATAAAATAAGAAACAATCCTCACAAAATCAAGGCTGACTTACTGAACAACATTTATACATCAATTAAAACCTAGGGGTAAATACTATTAATGGAACAGCTTGCATCTTTCGATGCATCAGTCCTGGTAGGAAACAATTCCGGATTTTCAATTTTTTTTTATTTTTCAAGACCATTTCTTTCTGTGGTTTTATACAAAACTAATTACATCTGGGGCCAAAAAAAAAATATTAAAATCATTAAATTAAAAGAAGAGAAATTTACATAAAAATCGCACAATTCTGATGTATTTGCATATCTAATACCTAAAATTTGATATTTAGTTACCGNTTTTCAATTTTTTTTTATTTTTCAAGACCATTTCTTTCTGTGGTTTTATACAAAACTAATTACATCTGGGGCAAAAAAATATATATTAAAATCATTAAATTAAAAGAAGAGAAATTTACATAAACACCGCACAATTCTGATGTATTTGCATATCTAATACCTTTAGAACACTTCGGTGTCATGAACATATGCAATGAAACTGTATGCTTCAGTTTTAAAAATAATAAAAGCAATAATTTTCATGGAATATTAAAGATTTAAGGATTATGTGGTATGTATGTACCCAATCCAATACAATATAGNTGCAAAGGAATCATTGCTTTGTCTTCAATTTGGACTTCAAACTACACCGTTTATGCTATGCCAAGCTCAATGAGAAGAAATACAAGAGAGAGTTCCATAGTTTTGCAACCTGAGACATATTTCCTAGTAAAATGTTTGAAATGCTTTATAGTTTACATTTAAAATGAATAAGTGTAAGGTGATTTTATGTCTTTTTGTTTAATTATTTACATCTAGTATACAGTTAAAGTTGTTTGTACTCATGACTAATAATATCCTCAATAGGAGTACACGATGGGTAAAACCTTCTGGTAGGCCATGCAAACATTTCAGTGTTACTAACGTTCAATGTTTGGAATGTTTAAGCTTTGAATAACAATGCTCTACTTATCAGAAACAAAACAGAAGTAAAGAATTAAACAAATGAAATGAAACTTAAGCAATTCCTAGGTTGACCATGAATCCACAATCTTTCATTTTAGCTTTGTAAGCATTTTTCAATTCCGTCATGTATTACATCCCCTTGCGTACTTTAAAAATACCTTCAAAATCTCTTCTAAGTTTATTTTATTTGGCCCTGATAACATCAATTGAAAACAAGAAAATTTCAATTTAAAAAAAAAAAAGAATCTTCCTACAAGCCACCAAAATGAAGCCTTTACTGATAACATAGCAATTTTTCTTTTAAATTTTATTAACTAAACTGGCTGACAACCACAAAACTCTTCCAATAAGCTTGTTCAAAAGAAGTCATACTGATAAATCACTTTCAAAGTCAACCACAGTGTCCCCCCACCCACCCCTTCCAAATCCAGCTGTCCACCCTTGCAATCTCCATCTAATAGACCCACATAAGATTCCACACCAACCTATCACAAAAACTATACCTTTTTCCTGTTCCCCAGACCCTTCTCAGGACAAATATTGGCTATATTGCTTAAAAGTACAACCATCACTATCAAGACATTCATGGTCCAGCCTCCTCACATCCCACAATATCTCATAAGACGTCCTATTTTCTTTTTTCCGGACAATTAGAGCACCTACATGCAAAAAGCTAAGGGAACTAATATAATATATTGAGGTTGTTGGATGGAAAGGCAATGTTTTATATGATGTTTACGAAACCTGTTGGGAACAAAAGAATCAGCAACTCCCTCCAAACTAGAGAGATGGCAGACATGTGACAGGCTGAAGTATTTATCTAAAAAAGAAAAATAGAAATTACATGCATATCACCCAATTCTTATATATTTATNGAGAGACATGAGGTGAAAGGTGACCCACATACAATGACATTGGTTTATTATTCAAACTGAACCTAAACGAATATACAAAAAGCAAAACATCAGAAGAAAAAGAAAATGTTGCAAATAAAGAAATATATAAACAGCTAAATGAAAAGGGGCGNCATCAAGTTTATGTCAACCCTCTTATCTCTTTATCTATTTACCTAACAAAATGTCAAAATCAATATAATATAGTTCTCATTAGAGTTTGGAGAAAAATGTAATAAGAAGAAAAAACAGGGGGGTGGAATAAAATAAGAAACAATCCTCACAAAATCAAGGCTGACTTACTGAACAACATTTATACATCAATTAAAACCTAGGGGTAAATACTATTAATGGAACAGCTTGCATCTTTCGATGCATCAGTCCTGGTAGGAAACAATTCCGGATTTTCAATTTTTTTTTATTTTTCAAGACCATTTCTTTCTGTGGTTTTATACAAAACTAATTACATCTGGGGCAAAAAAATATATATTAAAATCATTAAATTAAAAGAAGAGAAATTTACATAAACACCGCACAATTCTGATGTATTTGCATATCTAATACCTTTAGAACACTTCGGTGTCATGAACATATGCAATGAAACTGTATGCTTCAGTTTTAAAAATAATAAAAGCAATAATTTTCATGGAATATTAAAGATTTAAGGATTATGTGGTATGTATGTACCCAATCCAATACAATATAGATTCCAGTTATCAAACAATTGCCAAGTGAATAATTTAAGGAAGCATTTCTCAAGCATACGACCCCACCTCAACTCACATCATATCTCTATGATATCCCCCCCTTAAAATACCCTAATAATGAGTCCTTAATCCCTAAAAAATAATCAGAAACAGGGGTCTGACTAAAGCGCAAGGCCGGAGATGGAGATTTAATTAATTTTTTTT
>JXCR01144178.1:10515-67845 GCA_002079205.1 Phalaenopsis hybrid cultivar | reverse complement strand
TAACAAGCCCAAATTCTCCAGTTATCATATACATAGAAATTTCTGTCTTATTTCATTCCTACTCTAATTCAGAATTCTCTCAAATATGTACCAAGTATTTTGTATGAATTATTGGAAATGGCACAGCAGTTCAGTAAGTTGTGAACAATGAAAGGGTAGGCTAGTTTTTAATTGGAGTTAATAACAATAAAAACTCAATTGAATGCGAGAGTAAGTGAGGCAGTTAAGAATAATGAGGGATTACGACAGATGATAAATAGCTTTTTAAGTGCTACTTAAAAAAACATGGAAATACTAAATGCAAAGGAATCATTGCTTCGCCTTCAACTTGGACTTCAAACTACACCGTTTATGCTATGCCAAGCTCAATGAAAAGAAATACAAGAGAGAAAGTTCCATAGTTTTGCAACCTGAGACATATTTCCTAGTAAAATGTTTGAAATACCATGTAGTTTACATTTAAAATGAATAAGTAAGGTGATTTTATGTCTTTTTGTTTAATTATTTACATCTAGTATACAGTTAAAGTTGTTTGTACGCATGACTAATAATATCCTCAGTAGGAGTACACGATGGGTAAAAACCTTCTGGTAGCCATGCAAACATTTCAGTGTTGCTACCGTTCAATGTTTGGAATGTTTAAGCTTTGAATAACAACGCTCTACTTATCAGAAACAAAATAGAAGTAAAGAATTAAACAAATGAAATGAAACTTAACCAATTCCTAGGTTGACCATGTATCCGCAATCTTTCATTTTAGCTTTGTAAGCATTTTTCAATTTCATTCTGTCATGTATTACATCTCCTTGCGTACTTTAAAAATACCTTCAAAATCTCTTCTAAGTTTATTTTATTTGGCCCTGATAACGTCAATTGAAAACAAGAAAATTTAAATTTAAAAAAAAAGAATCTTTCTACAAGCCACCAAAATGAAGCCTTTACTGATCACATAGCAATTTTTCTTTTAAATTTTATTAACTAAACTGGCTGACAACCACAAAACTCTTCCAATAAGCTTGTTCAAAAGAAGTCATACTGATAAATCACTTTCAAAGTCAACCACAGTGTCCCCCACCCACCCCTTCCAAATCCAGCTGTCCACCCTTGCAATCTCCATCTAATAGACCCACATTAGATTCCACACCAACCTATCACAAAAACTATACCTTTTTCCTGTTCCCCATACCCCTCTCAGGACAAATATTGGCTATACTGCTTAAAAGTACAACCATCACTATCAAGACATTCATGGTCCAGCCTCCTCACATCCCCACATCTCATAAGACGTCCTATTTTCTTTTTTCCGGACAATTACAGCACCTACATGCAAAAAACCAAGGGAACTAATATAATATATTGAGGTTGTTGGATGGAAAGGCAATGTTTTATATGATGTTTACGAAACCTGTTGGGAACAAAAGAATCAGCAACTCCCTCCAAACTAGAGAGATGGCAGACGTGTGACAGGCTGAAGTATTTATCTAAAGGAGAACAATAGAAATTACATGCATATCACCCAATTCTTATATATTTACATATCAAACAACTAAATTATACCTTTTACATATACACCAACAAGATGTTTCATATCAACTCAAAAGTGTCACTATTTTAACATTACAAAATTGAAACACACTTTTTCATGTATAGATAAGGTCTGGCAAATCGGCAAAAATTGAAATATAGGTGTTAAAAATGTAATTACATGAGAATTTAGTGGTATGTTTGTAAATCTTACAAAACAATAACACAAGGTCAGGTCATCATTTGTCCAAATAAGTCAAAAAAATTAAAATAGAGCTGCAAGCTGTACTGAAGAATCTCACCTCGCACTTGATGGAGCTTTGAGGAGTATTTGATAAACATTTCATTGCTTTCTAGATGATTAAGAAATGATAAATGAGCAAATAGATAATCAATTTAAAATAAGCAACAGATTAAACAATAATTTTTTTTTTTTTTAAGAAAGCTCCTAAGGCAAAATATTGATCATAGCAGAATTCACATTTCAAGGAATTCAGTAGTCAATAAACAAGAGTGTATAGACTAAATACCAGGCAGATGAATTTGGCTTCAGCTACATCAATTCTGGAGATTATTTTAATTTAACGAGACTGGTATAGCAATCACAAATGCATATTAAAACAATGTAGCAGTAGAAATCATGACTATCCTCGTTAACATAATTCTATCCCACTTTCTTTTCAAGGCTTACAGAGTTCATAAAACATGATGCACAACAGCATGAAATTTTATATTTGCATTTTTTTTCCATCTGGTAGACCGAAGTTTAGATGACAAACGATCCAAATACACTTTAAGAAGTTATAAGAATTATTTGATAAAAAATTATCACGCAATTAAATACATTATAAAGCATTACCAAAAATGCTGCCCGTGTGCACATGAAACCAATAAATTCCAGACTAAAACATAGCAGCAGAAAAACATATTGGCGCCATAAGATATTCCATATAGTTCATAAAAAANAAATGATAAATGAGCAAATAGATAATCAATTTAAAATAAGCAACAGATTAAACAATAATTTTTTTTTTTTTTTAAGAAAGCTCGTAAGGCAAAATATTGATCATAGCAGAATTCACACTTCAAGGAATTCAGTAGTCAATAAACAAGTGTATAGACTAAATACCAGGCAGACGAATTTGGCTTCAGCTACATCAATTCTGGAGATTATTTTAATTTAACGAGACTGGTATAGCAATCACAAATGCATATCAAAACAATGTAGCAGTGGAAATCATGACTATCCTCGTTAACATAATTCTACCCCACTTTTTTTTCAAGGCTTACAGAGTTCATAAAACATGATGCACAACAGCATAAAATTTTATATTTGCATTTTTTCCATCTTGTAGACCGAAGTTTAGATGACAAACGATCCAAATACACTTTAAGAAGTTATAAGAATTATTTGATAAAAAAATATCACGCAATGAAATACAATATAAAGCATTACCAAAAATGCTGCCCGTGTGCACATGAAACCAATAAATTCCAGACCAAAACCTAGCAGCAGAAAAACATATTGGCGCCAAAAGATATTCCATATAGTTCATAAAAATGAAGTTCCAAAGCAGAATAAGAAATTGGTAAATTTCCATACTTTTTTTATTATTTGAAATACAGTTCTTAGATTGCTATTACATGTAAAACAAATCATCCGTCAAAAGTTCATCTTGGTAATTCTTATCAAGTTAGCAAATCATCCACAGCTAATGAATCATCTGGCTCAAAACTGTACTAATCACTCCATAAACAAAATACATATCGAGAGATTTACAAATGACACTAAAACAGGTGCCTCGTCCATCCAATCAAAAATAAGAAAAAAAAATATCAGCATGCACACCACTCAATTCTTATGGATTTACATTTCTAACATATAACATTAATTTTTACACGTACCACCTTACCTATTGATACCACAGTTAACCCAAACCACAATAGAAAAGACAAATATTATTACCAAAAACTATGCGGTTACAGTTAAACACAGTTGAAAGGGAAAACACAACTCACACGACACGCAAACTCGCATTAGAGCGGATCCCGGGTGATGTTGGTAATGGTTATAGGGCTTGAAGAGATGGTGGCAAGGGAAGGAGGATGTTTCCGGCTGTGAAAGAGGGACGTCGGCGATTTTGGGCGAGGTCGGCTAAGACAGCAGAGTAGCAAGGGAGGCAGTCCAAACAGGAACAGTTTGTTATTCGGGGAGGTTGGATAGCAGGAAAAGAACAAAGGGAAAGTGTTGTGTGCTGCAGCAGCGATGGTGGACAAATGAGACAGGGAAGGCAGCGAGGATGGAAGGCTGGACGGTGATGGCAGTAGCTATGGGGCTGCTGAAAAGTTGTGCGCTGTCGACAACAGCAAGTGGAAGGGCTGGCGGGCTGATTCGGAAGAGGACAGCAGGGATTGTGGAAGAGAGATGGCTGGAAAGAGGAGACCTGCAGAAAAAAACAGCAACGACGACTGTACTGGGCGGCTGCAACGAGGAAAAGGTGTAGCAGCGAAGCGAGAGGTGGGAGGAAGAAAAGGCCGGGGATAAATATTCTCTCGAGAACGAGCTACAACCGGAGTATCACTCAGCCCTTGAAGAAAGTCACCATCACGGACGAGTTACAGCTGAAGCACCGTCTCTTCTTCGGATACAACCCTCGAAGAGAAACACTGGATGTCAGCGGCTTTCCTAACAAAACTCCGAGCCAAACTAATAACCTAAAAACAGAAATCACATATACAAAGCCCAAATAGCTCAGATTGAATCTCCTATCGAAAAAGGGACCGGTTCGGTCCGGATGAAGGACATCGCGAGAGAAGCCCGTGGCTTCCTCTATGCCATGCCTATAGGGTCATTACGCCCCCGCACACCTATAGATGAAAAGGCGTATTTCACTTTTAAAAAGTTAAAATGGTGGTATTTTTCATGTGATATGAAAGATTTGGCCAGTTTAGATTTAAAAAAACAAAATTTAGGTTTTAGATACGTAAATACATATAAATTGGGTGGTATGTATGTAAATGCCCCAAAAAAAAAAAAACCGGAATCACAAAATTCTTTTACCATTATCTATAGCCTCAAATTTGTTCTCATGAAATCACAATTGGCATTAACGATCATGTGGACTTCCCATAAAAGAATCATGTCCTTTGCATATGACTAAAATAAAATCAATTTGGGCCAATAACTTTATATCATCTGATACTCTGATTCAAACTTCCCAAATAGTTGGCACAAGGTTAATGAGGATGTTGATTATGAGCTGCTTCAAGACCATTGATAAGCTCAATCTGTAGAAACAAGCGTGAGAGTGCAGATTTGGAAACCTCTGGAAGAACAAATTGTACTAGATGCACAAACTACTAAACATGCAACATAGCGCAGCAAGCCACTTCTGCAACCAATAGTCAAAGTTAATAATTTAAAGTTAATACGAAATAACAAAATAACAGATGATTTATCAGAAAAAAACCTCACTGAATGACCATATATTTCATTTTACATTGAGCAAGTTTCTCTCAAGCCTAAGCAGCCACATGTTTGCCTCAAACATATCCTTGAATTGTACAGTAAATAGCACTGTAAATTCTTTACCTGATAGGGTGCACCTTACAACAAAATCATATAATTTGGACGAAAAGCANGCAGGAAAAGAACAAAGAGAAAGTGTTGCGTGCTGCGGCAGCGATGGTGGACAACTGAGACAGCGAAGGCAGTGAGGATGGAAGGCTGGACGGCGATGGCAGTAGGTATGGGGCTGCTGAAACGTTGTACGCTGTCGACAACAGCAAGTGGGAGGGCTGGCGGGCTGATTCGGAAGAGGACAGCAGGGATTGTGGAAGAGAGATGGCTGGAAAGAGGAGACCTGCAGAAAAAAAACAGCAACGACGACTGTACTGGGCGGCTGCAACGAGGAAAAGGTGTAGCAGCGAAGCGAGAGGTGGGAGGAAGAAAAGGCCAGGGATAAATATTCTCTCGAGAACAAGCTACAACCGGAGTATCACTCAGCCTTTGAAGAAGGTTACCATCACGGACGAGTTACAACTGAAGCACCGTCTAGTCTTCGGATACAACCCTCGAACAGAAACACTGGATAAAGGACATAAATAAAGCCCTAAATAGCTATAAGCCAAACTAATAACCTAAAAACAGAAATCACATATATAAAGCCCTAAATAGCTCANCCGTCTAGTCTTCGGATACAACCCTCGAACAGAAACACTGGATAAAGGACATAAATAAAGCCCTAAATAGCTCTAAGCCAAACTAATAACCTAAAAACAGAAATCACATATATAAAGCCCTAAATAGCTCAGATTGAATCTCCTATCGAAAAAAGGGACCGGTTCGGTCCGGATGAAGGACATCGCGAGAGAAGCCCGTGACTCCCTCTATGCCGTGCCTATAGGGCCATTGCGCCCCCGCACACCTATAGATGAAAAGGCGTATTTCACTTTTAAAAAGTTAAAATGGTGGTATTTTTCATGTGATATGAAAAATTTGACCGGTTTAGATTTAAAAAAACAAAATTTAGGTTTTAGATACGTAAATACATAGAAATTGGANTCTGCATGCACACCACTCAATTCTTATGTATTTACATTTCTAACATATAACATTAATTTTTACACACATACCCACCTTACCTATTGATACCAGTTGAAAGGGAAAACACAACTCACACAACACGCAAACTCGCATTAGAGCGGATCCCGGGTGATGTTGGTAATGGTTATCTGGCTTGAAGAGATGGTGGCAAGGGAAGGAGGATGTTTCCGGGCTGTGAAAGAGGGACATCGGCGATTTTGGGCGAGGTCGGCTAAGACAGCAGAGTAGCAAGGGAGGCAGTCCAAACAGAAACAGTTTGTTATTCGGGGAGGTTGGATAGCAGGAAAAGAACAAAGGGAAAGTGTTGCGTGCTGCGGCAGCGATGGTGGACAACTGAGACAGCGAAGGCAGCGAGGATGGAAGGCTGGACGGAGATGGCAGTAGGTATGGGGCTGCTGAAACGTTGTGCGCTGTCGACAACAGCAAGTGGGAGGGCTGGCGGGCTGATTCGGAAGAGGACAGCGAGGATTGTGGAAGAGAGATGACTGGAAAGAGGAGACCTGCAGAAAAAAAACAGCAATGACGACTGTACTGGGCGGCTGCAACGAGGAAAAGGTTTAGCAGCGAAGCGAGAGGTGAGAGGAAGAAAAGGCCGGGGATAAATATTCTCTCGAGAACGAGCTACAATCGGAGTATCACTCAGCCCTTGAAGAAGGTCACCATCACGGACGAGTTACAGCTGAAGCACCATCTCGTCTTCGGATACAACCCTCGAAGAGAAATACTGGATGTCAGCAGCTGTCCTAACAAAACTCTGAGCCAAACTAATAACCTAAAAACAGAAATCACATATATAAAGCCCTAAATAGCTCAAGATTGAATCTCCTATCGAAAAAAGGGACCGGTTCGGTCCGGATGAAGGACATCGCGAGAGAAGCCCGTGACTCCCTCTATGCCGTGCCTATATGGTCATTGCGCCCTCGCACACCTATAGATGAAAAGGCGTATTTCACTTTTAAGAAGTTAAAATGGTGGTATTTTTCATGTGATATGAAAAATTTGGCCGGTTTAGATTTAAAAAAACAAAATTTAGGTTTTAGATACGTAAATACATAGAAATTGGGTGGTATGTATGTAAATGCCCCAAAATAAAAAAACCTGAATCACAAAATTCTTTTACCATTATCTATAGCCTCAAAGTTGTTCTCATNGTTGCAAATAAAGAAATATATAAACAGCTAAATGAAAAGGGGCGTTTACCCACATACCAAACAATTCATATTTTACATGCATACCACTCAAATCTTTAGCATCACATCAAAAATACCACTATCACCATCTTTTTAAAGGTGAAATACACTTTTTCATGCATAGACATATGACACCAAGGAGTGTAAATATCAAATTTTGGGTGTTAGATAGGTAAATACATAAGAACTCAATACTATGTATGTAAATTTCCCAAACGAAAAATATAAAATAATAGAGGAATATGACAATTCATATAGAAAAGACAGATGCACCAGCATAAAGGCTCCAGACAATTGTTCCATGTAGATAAAATAATACAAGAATGTGGCAATTAAAATTGATCAAATGTATTGTAGTTCACAGTTCTGCAATCCCAAAACAAACCCAGCCTAATGCCTTAGCGAAACAACTAGTGGAAAGAGGTTTCCAAAACACACCCACCATAGCCTAATGCTCGGTGAAACACCGAGTTGCAAAGAGGTTTCTAGCTATAAATTACAAGATGTGCTCAACCAGAAGAAAAGAAAGTACTGTTAGATATAGCGGGGGAAAAAATAACAATGTAAAACATTCCCACAACATTCCCAACATATCCTACGAGGAAAATCCAAGCATGGATTGTTCTTAAAACAAATGCTCACAAATCCATTAAACTGTAAGTATATTACAAATAGGGCTGTCAAAATGACTCGTTGTTCATGTAACACCTCAGAATATATTCAATATTCTGCGGTGTTATTGGTGTTATTTCGCGGTTTAACACCGCAGAATAACACCCGTTATGTTATCGGTGTTATTCCTCAATTCGTGTTGTTATTTTGCAGTGTAACACCGTGAAATAACACTGATAATACCAATAATATCACGGAATAACTCCGAATAACACCTGCGGTATTATTATGTCGTTTGTGGTGTTACTCAGATGTTATTCCGTAGTGTTATTAGTGTTATCGATATTATTCCGCGGTGTTACACCGCAGAATAACACCATTAATACCGTGAAATAACGGCCTGCGCTATTTGGGTGTTACTCGTGTGTTATTGTGGGTGTTACTCATGTGTTATTGCGGGTGTTATCGCTGTGTTATCGGTATTATTTCATCATTCGTGGTATTATTAGCGCGATTCCGCGGCATTTTATATTCTATTAAGCCTATTTCGAGCCGAACATAAACAGAAATATGTTATTTGAATCGAACACGAACACATTGTTCATGAGCCATTTCGAACACGAACAAAATTGGAACAAGTCAAACACAAGCAGAGGCTCAGCTCGACTCATTTAAAGCCCTAGTTACAAACCATGGGCACTCCATTATTAAATCAGGCAAGGCACCCAAGCAATCCAATTGCCCCAAACCCACACATAAAAATAACGAACATACATACCACACAATTCGTATGTATTTACGTATCTAACGGCTAAACTTCAATTTTACATACATGACAAACATGAAAAGGTGCATTTCAATTTTTTAAAGTTAAAATAGTGGTAATTTTCATGTGATGTGGAAAAATTTGGTTGGTATGAATGTACATACGAAAGTTCAGCTTTTGGATATGCAAATATATAAGAATTGGGTGGTCTGTATGTAAATGCGCCAAAAAAAACTAAATAAATAGCAACAAGGAACAAATAAAAAGAACAAAGTTAACTAATTACTACCAGCTGATTTCAATTTCAAACAAATGAAACTAATCTGTACTATTTGCTACTTATGTCTTGAAGAAACATCAATATTATCTCTTCAAAACATCAAAGATTGAATGACGTAGAAAGGTTCATAAAATCGCATGAAATCTTCAAGAACGTGAGTGCAAGGATGCCAATATCATAGCACACAAAATAAACACCATAGGCAGCTAAATCAAAATAGTGCAATCATAAGAAAATTACTGCATTCATTAAAAAAATTTCTCGGGCGGACAAATATTTCAATTGAGAAAACTTCAATAAACAAAAATTTTCTTCAATGCTTGCGAATTTCTTCTTAATACAAAAAAATGGCACTACTTGCTATTTCAAAGCAATGAATGACACCCTAGAACCTTGGGCATGTTCTATTAGCAGTTCAGCAGCGAGAATTTGGTGCCAGAGAAAGAGAGAATGTCAAATTTTATATATAATTCTACGAGAGAACATTCCTGGGGTTTCTTAACAAGCTCTCTTAGATGCTCAAATTAGAGATCATACTAGAAAGTATAGAGAAAACTGAAAGTTTTCTCTTCTCAAATCAATGTTAAGAAAGAAAATAAGCTAAATAAATATAACATTAAATAGTAGAAGGAAATTTCACGTCAAGCCAGCCTTCGCATGTGGTGTATGATGGTAGAGAAGAGAGAGAATGCCATCCCCATTTCCAGAATATTGTTACTGGTTGTAACATTTGCCCTTTAGTTGTCACATCAAAGCTTCTTACGTCGGTAAATATGTTGCACAGACACGGATACGGGAACACGGGCATGAATATGTAACACATCTATAATTGAAAATATAAATACTGACACGTCAATATAGTAAAACTTATTAAAAAAATATATATTAAAATTCANAATATAGATACTGACACGTCAATATAGTAAAAATTATTAAAATATATATATTAAAATTCAATAAAAAAATATTTAAAATACTACAAAAGAGAAAATAAAAAGATTTAATAACACTAACTTTTAAGAACTAAGAGCTCGTTTAAGAGCACTTTTCGGTTTTAGTTAAAATAATTTGTATAAATATATATTTTATATTTAAAAATAAATTAAATTGTATTTAAAAAAAATCAAAATGTATAGAGAAAACTGAAAGGAGTTTGGGCAATTTTGTCTTCTCAAATCGATGTTAAGAAAGAAAATAAGCTAAATAAATATAAAATATAATAGTGAAAGGAAATTTCATGTCACACCAGCCCTCACTTGGGGTGTAAGATGGCAGAGAATGAGAGAGAATGTCATCCCCATTTTCAGAATATTGTTACTAGTGGTATCATTTGCCCTTTAATTGTTGCATCAAAGCTTCTTACTACTGCGTTGCAAGACGTTTTAAGTAAAACGCGGGGCATTTTAAGTAAAACGCGGGCCACGGGTTCGACCTCGCATCCCGCGTTTCTTATGTTACACACCTTACCACGGGTGCCCCTCCGCGATCTCTCCCTTCTTCGTCTGCCCTAACCTTCCGTTGCGATCTCTCGCTTCCTCTGTGATCTCTCATTCCTTCTATCGTAATCTCTCGTTCCGGACACCGGTATCCCCTTTCCTTATCCTTTCTCACATACGTCATTTTGGTTTCTCGTTTCTATTGGATTTTGATGTCTCTATTGGATTATTTTAATTTCTCTGTTGATTTTTAAGGTGGTGATGGAGTCGATGGTGTTGGTGTTTCTATTTGTTGTGAATTTGAAGATAACAGGATTAGTGTGGTGGTGTTGGGTTTGTTTTGTTGTGGTGTTGGATTTATTATGTTGTGGTGTTGGTCCTAAATTTGTGGTTGGCCAGTGTTGGATTGTCGTGGTGTTGTGTTGGCCAGTGTTGGATTGTCGTGGTGTTGTGTTGGCCAGTGTTGTTGTGCGGTGTGATGGATTGTTGTGCGGTGTGATGGATTGTTGTGCGGTGGGTGGTGTTGTATTGGTCGGTCTTGTGGGCGGTGTTGTGTTTTGTTGTGGGTGGTGTTGTTTTGCCAGTGTTGTTGTGTGGTGTGATGGTTTGTTGTGTTGTGGACGTGGGTTGTGTTGTGAGTGGTGTTGTGAGTGGTGTTGTGTTGGCCAGAGTTGTGGTTTGTTGTTGGTTGTGGTTGTGGGTTGTGCCTTGATGGTCAGTGTTGTGGGTTGTGTTGTGTTTGACAGTGTTGTGGATTGTGTTGTGATGGCCAGTGTTGGGTCGTGTCTGTGGTTTGATGTGTTGTTGTGTTGGCCAGTGTTGTGGTCGTGAGTCGTGTTGTGTTGGTCAGTAATGTGAGTGGTGTTGTATTGGTCAGTGTTGTGGTTTTCTGTTGGTTGTGGCTGTGGTTTGTACTGTGATGGTCAATGTTGCGGATTGTGTTGTGATGACCAGTGTTGGGTTGTGTCTATTGTTAGTTAAGTTACTATGTTGGCCAGTATTGTGACCGTGGGTTGTGTTGTGTTGGTTAGTGTTATGGGTGGTGTTGTGTTGGCCAGTGTTCTAGTTTGATGTTAGATGTGGTTGTGGTTGCAGGTAGTGTTGTGATGGCCAGTGTTGTGGCTTGTGTTGTGTTTGTTGGTCATTGTGTTGTGATGGCCAGTGTGGGGTTGTGTGGTGGTTGTTATGGATTGTTGGTCAGTGTTGTGGGTTGGGGTGGTGGTTGTCAGTGTTGTGGGTTGTGTTGTGTTGGTAAATGATGTGGGTTGTGTGGTGGTTGCGTGGGTTTGGGTGGTGGTTGTAGCTTGGAGTGGTGGTTAATGTGGCTTGGGGTGGTGGTTTTTGGTTGTGTGTTGGGGTGATTGTTGCTTGAGATGGTTAATGTGGCTTGAGGTGATGGTTGTGGCTTGGGTTTGTGGTTATGGCTTGGGGTGGTAGTTTTTGGTTGTGGCTTGGGGTGATGGTTTTTTGTTGTGGTTTAGGGTAGTGGTTTTTGGTTGTGGCTTGGGGTGATTAATGTGGCTTGAGGTGATGGTTCTGACTTGAGTCACCTGTACTAAAGATGAGGAAGGTGCTTGCGAAATTGCAGAATTAAAGGCAACCAAGAACACTTTTTCTACAAGGTTTACTGTCTTCTTGTAATGACAGACTGCTTCGTTGATATATTGAGTTTTTTGAGACCTCACATTTACACATAATTATAATTACTTACTTCTTTTATCAATAACTACTTATTTATTTTGTACAGTTCCTGTTTATTTATGTTGTATAATTGATATTGATTGTTTTGGGCTTTTTTACGTTATTTGTAAGTGTATTTTCTTTTCATTTATATTTCACTTGTTTTCCTTAAGTTCAAATGTTTCATTCATGTATAATAAGTCATCCAGAAGAATCCTTAAGAGGTCAATGATGAGACATTTAACCTTAAGGATTCTTCTGGATGACCTATTAATCGTTGTTGGTTGGTGTTAGATGTGAAATCATAATGAAGAGAACCAAGTTCCTCTCTACTTTTCGACGATACGGTTTTTGAGGATCTACTAGGGTGATATACATATGTGACAGACACGAGTTTGATTTTACGTGAGTTAAAGTCAACCAAAAAAATTTTTTACAAGGTATGATGTCTTCTTGTAGTGACTGATTCGTTGATTGGTAAACTGAGTTATCTGAGACGTCACGCCTACAAAAAACTGTAATTAATTACTTCTTTTAGCAATTTCAACTTTTGTTGTAACTAATAGATTGTCTTTTGTAGCATGCAGGATAGATGAGCTCCAGGATTTTAGGGACCACCCAACGATTGCTCTGTCACTGCGAACATCAGGCTTCCCTACTTATGTCAAGTCACGCGCATAGCCACGGAAGGCAGTTTTACAAATGTTCGCAAATAATCACGGAGAAGTGTGACTTCTTCCGATGTGCAGATAGTCTAGCAGATTTCACTGATGATGGTGCTCGCCAATGGAAAACAACTCTAGAGAACGGCATAGCTCGTGACGTACACCGTCTGCATTTTAAAATTAATATTATTATATTATTAAATGTAATTTTAATTATTTATTTATTTTTTTAGTAATATTGATGCTCACTGTCAGGAGAGACATTTATCTGAGTTTTTGTAATGTTCTGAATTGAAGTTTTGTTTCTGAAATATCAAATATATGGCTATGACAGTTCTGTTACAAACAACATTACTATACGGGGGCAGAATGATCATTTGCCCAAAAATTGCAGTCGCACAACTGTTTTCAAATAGCAGAAAACAGACAACCAACCAGCTTATCCGCAGCAGCTTCCTGGGGTAGCAGTTGCGCAACAGCTTATTGATAAGTCGCAGCTGCCCCAAACAGACCCTAAGTTGACTTCCCATAACATGTATAACAAGCTCAACATCATCAAATCCTTCTTAGCAATGGCTTTTTTGGCAATGGGTTACTAGCAATAGCCATTTGTTTTTCTTAAGAATGTTTTTTCTTAGATTTATATTCTAGAAGAAATTTCCTCAGTCATAGTATGAATTAAGCAAATAGCTTATATGCGTTCTTAATAAACCATCTAAAATTTTCTTGGCTTGCCAATGTGAATAAGTTCTGAAAGGATCTTACCTTGTAAGCATGACTACTATGATTGATGATGAATCAATAGGTCAATGACCTTCGCTTAAATCTTTCAAGCAAGAATCAGAGTCAGCGACACTGTCAATCAAAATTTAAACTTGAAAAGCATGAAAAGATCATACCCCATTGAAAATGGGCATTCCAAGTGTACCATGGAATATGTTTAAAATGAATATTGGCCACATAAAGCGTAAGAAAGTGCATGAAGGAGAAGCTGATTTGCAATCAACAAATTGGCACTTTAAGGATCGCCTTCATGATATTGATTCCTTGTTGCATAAAGTTAAACATTTATCAACAATGAGAGATCAACAAATCTATTCGTTGACAACAATGAGTTTAGTGCACGTCAATTAGTATTGTTGTTTGCTAATTCTATATAAGAATCTCAATCTTTTTTGAGGTGAGGTCGGAGGTTAATGTTGTTGAGCTAAGAGATCCATCTAAGTGGTGAGCTTGATGACCTCCATAAAGATTTTTTTACATAAAAATCTAGTATCACCAACACTAAGCTCATATGACAGAGTTAACAATTGACCCCTGAGAGATAGAAGATAGCCTAATAAGGAGGATAAAGATGTTGATTGTCAGAAACAACTTTGTATAGCAGAGAGCACAGAAGATTACTGTTAATATCAATGATGACATTAAGGGGTTGTTTGGTTGCAGAAAGGATTTAGCATTAGCAAGATTTACTAAATTCGAATTTATTAAATCTACCTTTATGTTGGATTAAATCCGGATTTAACATGAATAGAAAGGCAAAATTTGGACTTTAAATCTGAAATTTAATAAATTTATGGAACTTACGCTTTTTTATATTTGCATGGATAAATCCTAACGATAAATCCTTTTAATAGGGAGCTACTAAACACCACCTAAGATTCTTCCAATGAAGGGATTTAAACCGCTCATCCAATTGTGTCTCAAGATAATATGTTAGATGGTTGCCACTAAGAATTAAATGGAAGTAGAAAATGGATTAAAAATAGATAAGGAGTGGCTTATTTACTACTTCTTTGCAATCCTTTCATTGGCATTATACTTCCCTTGGAACAACATATTTTTGGCATCTTTTTTTTTGTTGGCTCTCTCAATAACATCTCCATATTACTATCACCCATCGGATGAGATAAAAAAAAGAGAGAAATTGATGACTTAGGTTGCAGATAAAAGCATGGGAGACACCCATAGATATTTTTTTATGGCAACAATCTCGTCACATTCAGAACTCCATTTAAGTTATTTTGCCTCTTCACTTATTAGTACAAAATTATGTGCCCAAATGTACATGGCTAACAATAATTCAATCAAAAGATAATCACATTTATATAAAAAATTTTAGCTTTTAAACAAATTTAATTAAAAAACCAAATTTAAATAGAATATAAATATTTTAATGAAATTTTAAATGATCACTAGCAAAAAAAAATTGATTTATTTATTATAGATTTAAGAGACACTACAGTAGTACCGACAAGTTTAGATAAGCTTATTCAAGAAAAAAAATAACTAAATAAATCTTATTCCTCAATAGATAATAAGAAATAATTAGCAAAACATTTTTTATGTTAAAAATATATTACCATTGAAAAATTTTAAATCTTGATTTAATTTTAGAACACTTAAGAAAGGATAAATGTTTATCCTAAAGCATACATCTGGAATTGCAAGTGCATGAAAAAGACAATATTTGATTCTCCTATTCAAGCGCATGCAACAAAGTACTATAACATCAAAACAGATAATATAGCAAAAGAAGACACAAGATAAAGACTACAGCAAAATGAGTTGGTTGCTATGTTAACAATAAAAAGCTTCCCTTGCTCTATTATTTGACATCTACGCTTGTTTCTATGATTCCCTCTCCAATTCTGGTGATTCTCCCAAGCAAAATGTACACTCCAACTTCTATTGATGTAGCTTTGCTTTAATTCTCCCGTAACAAAATCCTTACTTCACTAGCTTCCCCATGAACCTTTTCTTTGATTATCCCGAAGTAACATCCCGACTTTTTTTGCCACCAGTAGACATATTTTATACTTAAACAAGAAAAAACTGCAAATTCAATTCAAATCAAAAGTGTATCTTATATATTCAATTGACTTTCCAAACGAAAAATTAAGATATATTAAGCAAGGTTGAGTAGAGCATACAACTACAACTTGCAAAGTGGAGAAGAAGGCCTTCTCAAGTTTTTTAATGCTTAGAAATTGGAGGAGCAACGATCAACGGAAAATTTATCATTAGTAATTTGAACAGAATGCCTATGGATTACCCATTTCTTATTTAACATTTTCTCCTTATTTATGGATTCGTTGCCCCAAGAGTTTGGATTTCTTTCTTAGAAATAAAGAATTAGGAACTTACTTGAGTGAAATCACAAGTGGAACTTTTAGTAGTAGTAAAGGTTAATATAGTTTATGGACTTCTCAGTAGCTTATCAAAGACTTTCAGCCTGAAAGACGCATCAGAGAATCATCTAAGTTTGAGTTCAAATTTATCTAAGACTTTGAATGCCCAAAATGGAGACGATCGATGTCGTCATTGCTAGAAACCTACTCTAGCAGAATCGCCTTGATGCTTAAGTTTGAGCTCATTGATGAAGATGAAGACCAGTTCAGGATGGCATTGCTCCTTCCAATATAATATTTTTCATCAATTTGGAATCCTATCTCCCTTTTCAAATATTACATGAGAATATATAATAGGTCAACCTCACTTCCTTTTCTCCTATTTCCTTGCATATACATTCCCTGAACCTATCGTGGAAATCCAATGAGAGGTCGCAAAGCCAGAATTTCAGGCGAACGGTGGTGAAATCATATATCTTAAATGGTATATCATTTCACAATATTCTCTTTGCTTTGGGTACCAAAATACTTATTCGTGAACGATACAATACATCACCACAAGAGGGTTTATCACAAACTCAGGCCACCACTGATTTCACGCTGCCAATGGAAGTCTGCGTGCAAGACTCATAAAACATTTCCGAAAGCCACACTGGCAAGTTTTTTTCTTCTCCAGCCTTAAACCCGTAAATCATCCAATAAACCTAGGCCAATATTCTAGAACGTCAAAAAATGGGCATGAAACAGAAGAAAAAGTTCTGCAAAGCATGCATCAAGGAAAATTGGTCAAAATGAAAACTGAAAAACAAAAATCTCACCATAGCCGAACACAACATCATATTCATAATTGACATTTCAACGGCCCAAGTCTTTCGATCATATATTCAAAGGAAACGCGCAACCTAACACAGAAGAATCGCTACTTCTCCATTTGCATCCCAGACTAAAATCAACAGTAATAAACACAATTACAGTGAAATATAAACTCACTAAACTGCCTCAGCTCTTCAATCCTTCCCTCTTTGTGACTTGCTTGCTCTTTCCTACCTTCACGGACAATCAGCTGTGTCCCATTCAGTGGAATACGAACGGGGAAAATGAGTTAAAGACCGAAGACGCCTCCCCAAGTTACAGCCCTGAAGTTATCTGGCAGCCATTCGCAAGACGTGGAAGAAGACGAAAATAATCATAGATCAAGCAGGCAAATTACCCGTGCTGATTGAAGAACGATCCAGGGAAGCCTTTTATAAACCCTAAAATTCGAGAAGAAATTAGTTGCGGCTGCTAAATAAAGCACGTTTTTTTTTTTTTTTTAAGGGGCTCCAAAAAAAAATTGGCTAAATAAGGCCGTACGCAGAGCTTCATACGTATGTAACCTACAAACAGGTTACCAGAAGGATTTTAGGAGGTTATAACCGTATTATACCCCCTGTAACCTCCCTGTAACCTACATGTATCTTCTAATAAGTTGTGCGCTTTTGTTTTCATATACAGGTAGGTTACAGGGAGGTTACAGGGAGGTTACAGCGGGTATAACGCGGTTATAATATCTCAAAATCTTCCTTGTAACTATTTGCAGGTTACAGACGTACGCAGTTCTGCGTACGTCTGTTGTACTCAATTTTTTTCTCTCTTTTAGAGATATTAGAATTTTGAAGTGGAAATTCGGTTTTATTAAATCTAATTATTATTACATATATCATAATTTTTCGTTTGGAAAGTTGATTGAATAAAAAATATTAGAGAATAAAGAAAAAATCAGGTGGCTTTATCCATTGAAATGATGTTTTAAATAAATCAATTTATACATGCTCCTTCCTCTCATAGGCTAGATTAACGGTGTGTTTGGGGCAGCTTGTGCGTTTCAGGATAAGTTTCTTATCCTGAAATGCGGTCCACGGGCGGATTGCGAGGTTCGACCCGCGNATGAATAGCTCTATAAGGAGAACTGTCTGAGCTGGCTCTTTGGTTGTCTTCTTTCTCATTTCTCTTGTTGTAGCCATGGTATGGTTCATATCCATCAAAATCAGAATCCTTACAGAGTCCGTGACCAGGCAACATATCATTGGCACGCTCACCCCAGCGATCATGTTCCAATGGATTGAGATCACCAGTGTCTTCATCCATCAATGGATCAGACAAATTCTCAACTCTGTTCCCTCTAACACCATCAACATCCTCCCAAGTATGTCCAGCTTCTTTATCAGGTGCACTATCAACCCGATGTCCCGCATTATAGGCCGGACTACGAATATCTATAGAAAAATCCCTTTCATCCTGCGAACTCCTAAACCCAGTAACATCACCCTCTTCTCTGAATACCCTTCTTCGATAAGGTTCATCAAATCTAGAACCCCTTGGAGGCCTTTGAAAAGGTCTTGGCTGTTTGTTTGACCAATTCAGGGATATTTGCTCCCCACAAATTTGCTTGCCCCGCAGTGCTCTCAAAGCCCTTTCGGCATTTGCAGTGACTTCATACACTACAAATCCATAACCATCTTTCAACTGAAAATGACAACGGCCAAACCTCCGGAAAACCCCTTCAAGCTCATCTTGAGAGACATGAGGTGAAAGGTGACCCACATACAATGACATTGGTTTATTATTCGAACTGAACCTAAACAAATGTACAAAAAGCAAAACATCAGAAGAAAAAGAAAAGGTTGCAAATAAAGAAATATATAAACAGCTAAATGAAAAGGGGCATTTACCCACATACCAAACAATTCATATTTTACATGCATACCACTCAAATCTTTAGCATCACATAAAAAATACCACCATCACCATCTTGTTAAAAGGTGAAATACACTTTTTCATGCATAGACATATGACACCAAGGAGTGTAAATATCAAATTTTGGGTGTTAGATAGGTAAATACATAAGAACTCTGTACTAAGTATGTAAATTTCCCAAACGAAAAATATAAAATAATAGAGGAATATGACAATTCATATAGAAGAGACAGATGCACCAGCATAAAGGCTCTAGACAATTGTTCCATGTAGAAAAAATAATACAAGAATGTGGCAATTAAAATTGATCAAATGTATTGTAGTTCACAGTTCAGCAATCCCAAAACAAACCCAGCCTAATGCCTTAGCGAAACAACTAGTGCAAAGAGGTTTCCAAAACACACCCACCATAGCCTAATGCTCAGTGAAACACCGAGTTGCAAAGAGCTTTCTAGCTATAAATTACAAGGTGTAAGCTCAACCAGAAGAAAAGAGAGTATTGCTAGATATAGCGGGGGAAAAAATAACAATGTAAAACATTCCCACAACATTCCCAACATATCCTACGAGGAATATCCAAACATGGATTATCCTTAAAACAAATGCTCAGAAATCCATTAAACTGTAAGTATATTACAAATAAAGCTGTCAAAATGGCTCGTTGTTCGCGAACAGCTCGTGTTCGGCAAATTAAGCAGCTCGTGTTCAGCTCGTTTGTGATACTTAACGAGCCGAACACGAACAAATTTTTAAGCTCGAAATATAAACGAGTCGAACTCAAACAAACATTTGTTCGCTCGTGTTCGGCTCGAGTTGGCTCAAAAAGAAATAAATAAATATAAATATAAATATATTTTGCGGTGTTATTGGTGTTATTTCACGGTGTAACACCGCGGAATAACACCCGAGTAACACCCGTTATGTTTCGTTCGTGGTGTTATTTTGCAGTGTAACACCGTGAAATAACATTGATAATACCAATAATACCGCCGAATAGCTCCGAATAACACCTAGATATTATTTTGTTGTCCGCGGTGTTACTCAGATGTTATTCCGCAGTGTTATTAGTGTTATCGATATTATTCCGCGGTGTTACACCACAGAATAACACCATTAATACCGCGAAATAACGGCCCGCGCTATTTGGGTGTTACTCATGTGTTATTGTGGGTGTTACTCATGTGTTATTGCGGGTGTTATCGCTGTGTTATCGGTGTTTTTCTGTCATTCGTGGTATTATTAGCGCGATTCCGCGGCATTTTATATTCTATCGAGCCTATTTCGAACCGAACATAAACAAGAATATGTTATTCGAGTCGAACACGAACACATTGTTCATGAGCCATTTCAAACACGAACAAAATTGGAATGAGCCGAACACAAGCCGAGGCTCAGCTCGGCTCATTTACAGCCCTAGTTACAAACCATAGGCACTCCATTATTAAATCAGGCAAGGCACCCAAGCAATCCAATTGCCCCAAACACACACATGAAAATAACAAACATACATACCACACAATTCGTATGTATTTACATATCTAATGGCTAAACTTCAATTTTTACATACATGACAAACATGAAAAGGTGCATTTCAATTTTTGAAAGTTAAAATAGTGGTATTTTTCATGTGATATGGAAGATTTGGGTGGTATGAATGTACATAGGAAAGTTCAGGTTTTGGATATGCAAATATATAAGAATTGGGTGGTCTGTATGTAAATGAGCCAAAAAAAACTAAATAAATAGCAACAAGGAACAAATAAAAAGAACAAAGTTAACTAATTACTACCAGCTGATTTCAATTTCAAACAAATGAAACTAATCTGTACTATTTGCTACTTATGTCTTGAAAAAACATCAATATTACCTCTTCAAAACATCAAACATTGAAAGACGTAGAAAGGTCATAAAATCGCATGAAATCTCCAAGAACGTGAGTGCAAGGATGCCAATATCATAGCACACAAAATAAACACCATAGGCAGCTAAATCAAAATAGTGCAATCACAAGGAAATTACTTCATTTATTAAAAAAATTTCTCGGGCGGACAAATATTTCTAATGAGAAAACTTCAATAAACAAAAATTTTCTTCAATGCTTGTCAATTTCTTCTTAATACAAACAAATGGCACTACTTGCTATTTCAAAGCAATGAATGACACCCTAGAACCTTGGGCATGTTCTATTAGCAGTTCAGCAGCGAGAATTTGACGCCAGAGAAAGAGAGAATGTCAAATTTTATATATAATTCTAAGAGAGAACATTCCTGGGGTTTCTTAACAAGCTCTCTTAGATGCTCAAATTAGAGATCATACTAGAAAGTATAGAGAAAACTGAAAGGAGTTTGGGCAATTTTCTCTTCTCAAATCGATGTTAAGAAAGAAAATAAGCTAAATAAATATAACATTAAATAGTGGAAGGAAATTTCACGTCAAGCCAGCCCTCGCATGGGGTGTATGATGGTAGAGAAGAGAGAGAATGCCATCCCCATTTACAGAATATTGTTACTGGTTGTATCATTTGCCCTTTAGTTGTCACATCAACGCTTCTTACGTCGGTAAATGTGTTGCACAGACATGGAAACGGGAACACGGGCAAGAATATGTGACACATCTATTATTGAAAATATAGATACTGACACGTCAATATAGTAAAAATTATTAAAATATATATATTAAAATTCAATAAAAAAATATTTAAAATACTACAAAAGAGAAAATAAAAAGATTTAATAACACTAACTTTTAAGAACTAAGAGCTCATTTAAGAGCACTTTCCGGTTTTAGTTAAAATAATTTGTATAAATATATTTTTTATATTTAAAAATAAATTAAATTGTATTTAAAAATAATCAAAATGTATAGAGAAAACTGAAAGGAGTTTGGGCAATTTTGTCTTCTCAAATCTATGTTAACAAAGAAAATAAGCTAAATAAATATAACATATAATAGTGAAAGGAAATTTCATGTCACGCCAGCCCTCACATGGGGTGTATGATGGCAGAGAATGAGAGAGAATGTCATCCCCATTTTCAGAATATTGTTACTAGTGGTATCATTTGCCCTTTAATTGTTGCATCAAAGATTCTTACTACTGCGTTGCGGGACGTTTTAAGTAAAACGCGGGGCATTTTAAGTAAAACGCGGGGCATTTTAAGTAAAACGCGGGCCACGGGTTCGACCCTGCATCCCGCGTTTCTTATGTTACACACCTTACCGTGGGTGCCCCTCCGCGATCTCTCCCTTCGTCGTCTGCCCTAACCTTCCTCTGCGATCTCTCGCTTACTCTGTGATCTCTCATTCCTTCTATCATAATCTCTCGTTCCGGACACCGGTATCCCCTTTCCTTATCCTTTCTCACATACGTCGTTTTGGTTTCTCGTTTCTATTGGATTTTGATGTCTTTGTTGGATTATTTTAATTTCTCTGTTGATTTTTTAACGTGGTGACGGAGGAGATGGTGTTGGTGTTTCTATTTGCTGTGAATTTAAAAATAATAGGGTTTTTTGTGTTGTGTTGTTGGGTTTGTGTGGTGGTGTTGGGTTTGTTTTGTTGTGGTGTTGGATTTATTATGTTGTGGTGTTGGTCCTAAATTTGTGGTTGGCCAGTGTTGGATTGTCGTGGTGTTGTGTTGGTCAGTGTTGTTGTGTGGTGTGATGGATTGTTGTGCGGTGTGATGGATTGTTGTGCAGTGGGTGTTGTTGTATTGGTCGGTCCTGTGGGTGGTGTTGTGTTTTGTTGTGGGTGGTGTTGTTGTGTGGTGTGATGGTTTGTTGTGTTGTGGTCGTGGGTTGTGTTGTGAGTGGTGTTGTGTTGGCCAGAGTTGTGGTTTGTTGTTGGTTGTGGCTGTGGGTTGTGACTTGATGGTCAGTGTTGTGAGTTGTGTTGTGTTTGACAGTGCTGTGGATTGTGTTGTGATGGCCAGTGTTGGGTCGTGTCTGTGGTTTGATGTGTTGCTGCGTTGGCAAGTGTTGTGGTCGTGAGTTGTGTTGTGTTGGTCAGTAATGTGAGTGGTGTTGTATTGTCCATTGTTGTGGTTTTCTGTTGGTTGTGGCTGTGGGTTGTACTGTGATGGTCAGTGTTGCGGATTGTGTTATGATGACCAGTGTTGGGTTGTGTCTGTTGTTAGTTATGTTGTTGTGTTGGCCAGCATTATGACCGTGGGTTGTGTTGTGTTGGTCAGTGCTATGGGTGGTGTTATGTTGGCCAGTGTTCTAGTTTGATGTTGGATGTGGCTGTGGTTGCGGGTTGTGTTGTGATGTCCAGTGTTGTGGCTTGTGTTGTGTTTGTTGGTCATTGTGTTGTGATGGCCAGTGTGGGGTTGTGTGGTGGTTGTTGTGGATTGTTGGTCAGTGTTGTGGGTTGGGGTGGTGGTTGTCAGTGTTGTGGGTTGGGGTGGTGGTTGTCAGTGTTGTGGGTTGTGTTGTGTTGGTCAATGATGTGGGTTGTGTGGTGGTTGCGTGGGTTTGGGTGGTGGTTGTAGCTTGGAGTGATGGTTAATGTGGCTTGGGGTGGTGGTTTTTGGTTGTGGGTTGGGATGAATGTTGCTTGAGATGGTTAATGTGGTTTGAGGTGATGGTTGTGGCTTGGGTTTGTGGTTGTGGCTTGGGGTGGTAGTTTTTGGTTGTGGCTTGGGTTGATAGTTTTTTGTTGTGGTTTAGGGTGGTGGTTTTTGGTTGTGGCTTGGGGTGGTTAATGTGGCTTGAGGTGATAGTTCTGACTTGAGTCACCTGTATTAAAGATGAGGAAGGTGCTTGCGAGATTGCAGAGTTAAAGGCACCCAAGAACCCTTTTTCTACAAGGTTTACTGTCTTCTTGTAATGACAGACTGTTTCGTTGATATATTGAGTTTTCTGAGACCTCACATTTACACATAATTATAATTACTTACTTCTTTTATCAATAACTACTTATTTATTTTGTACAGTTCCTGTTTATTTTTGTTGTATAATTGATATTGATTGCTTTGGGCTTTCTACGTTATTTGTAAGTGTATTTTCTTTTCATTTATATTTCACTTGTTTTCCTTAAGATCAAATGTCTCATTCATGTATAATAGGTCATCCAGAAGAATCCTTAAGAGGTCAATGATGAGACATTTAACCTTAAGGATTCTTCTGGATGACCTATTAAACGTTGTTGGTTGGTGTTACATGTGAAATCATAATAAGTTCCTCTCTACTTTTCGGCGATATGATTTTGAAGATCTACTGGGGTGATATACATATGTGACAGACACGAGTTTGATTTTATGTGAGTTAAAGTCAACCAAAAACTTTTTTTACAAGGTATGATGTCTTCTTGTAATAATTGATTCATTGATTGGTAAACTGAGTTATCTGAGACCTCACGCCTACAAAAAGCTGTAATTAATTACTTCTTTTAGCAATTTCAACTTCTGTTGTGACTAATGGATTGTCTTTTGTAGCATGCAGGATAGATGAGCTCCAGGATTTCAGGGAACACCCAACGATTGCTCTGTCACTGTGAACATCAGACTTCCCTACTTATGTCAAGTCACGCGCATAGCTACGGGAGGCAGTTTTACAAATGTCCGCAGAGAATCATGGATAAGTGTGACTTCTTTCGATGGGCAGATAGTCCAGCAGATTTCACTGACGACAGTGCTCGCCAATGGAAAACATCTTTGGAGAACGACGTAGCTAGTGACGTACACCGTCTGCATTTTAAAATTAATATTATTATATTATTAAATGTAATTTTAATAATTTTTTTAGTAATATTGATCTCACTGTCAGGAGAGATATTTATCTGAAATTTTGTAATGTTCTGAATTGAAGTTTTGTTTCTGAAGTACAAATATATGGCTATGACAGTTCTGTTACAATCAACATTACTATACGGGGGCAGAATGACCATTTGCCCAAAAACAACAGTCGCACAACTGTTTTCAAACAGCAGAAAACAAACAACCAACCAGTTTATCCGCAGCAGCTTCCTGGGGCAGCAGTTGCGCAACAGCTTATTGATAAGTCGCAGCTGCCCCAAATAAACCCTAAGTTGACTTCCCATAACATGTATAACAAGCTCAACATCATCAAATCCTTCTTAGCAATGGCTTTTTTGGCAATGGGTTACTAGCAATAGCCATTTGTTTTTCTCAAGAATGTTTTTTCTTATATTTATATTCTAGAAGGAATTTCCTCGGTTGTAGTATGAATTAAGCAAATAGCTTATATGCCTACTTAATAAACCATATAAAATTTTCTTGGCTTGCCAATGTGAATAAGTTCTAAAAGGATCCTGACTTGTAAGCATGACCACTATGATTGATGATGAATCAATAGGTCAATGACCTTCGCTTAAATCATTCAAGCAAGAATCAGAGTCAGCGACACTGTCAATCAAAATTTAAACTTGAAAAGCATGAAAAGATCATACTCCATTGAAAATGGGCATTCCAAGTGTACCATTGAATATGTTTAAAATGAATATTGGCCACATAAAGCGTAAGAAAGTGCATGATGGAGAAGCTGATTTGCAATCAACAAATTGGCGCTTGAAGGATCACCTTCATGATATTGATTCCTCGTTGCATAAAGTTAAACATTTATCAACAATGAGAGATCAACAAATTTATTCATTGACAACGATGAGTTCAGTGCACGTCAATTAGTATTGTTGTTTGCTAATTCTATATAAGAATCTCAATCTTTTTTGAGGTGAGGTCGGAGGTTAATGTTGTTGAGCTAAGAGATCCATCTAAGTGGTGAGCTTGATGACCTCCATAAAGATTTTCTCTACATAAAAATCTAGTATCACCAACACTAAGCCCATATGACAGAGTTAAAAATTGACCCCTGAGAGATAGAAGACAACCTAATAAGGAGGATAAAGATGTTGATTGTCAGAAACAACTTCGTATAGCAGAGAGCACAGAGGATTACTGTTAATATCAATGATGACATTAAGGGGGTGTTTGGTTGCAGAAAGGATTTAGCATTAGCAAGATTTACTAAATTCGAATTTATTAAATCTACCCTTATGTTGGATTAAATCCGGATTTAACATGAATAGAAAGGCAAATTTTGGACGTTAAATCTGAAATTTAATAAATTTATGGAACTTACGCTTTTTTATATTTGCCTGGATAAATCCTGACGATAAATCCTTTTAATAGGGAGCTACTAAACACCACCTAAGATTCTTCCAAATAAGGGATTTAAACCGCTCATCTAATTGTGTCTCAAGATAATATGTTAGATAGTTGCCACTAAGAATTAAATGGAAGTAGAAAATGGATTAAAAATAGATAAGGCATGGCTTATTTACTACTTCTTTGCAATCCTCTCATTGGCATTATACTTCCCTTTGAACAACATATTTTTGGCATCTTTTTTTTTTGTTGGCTTTCTCTCAATAACATCTCCATATTACTATCACCCATCGGATGAGATAAAAAAAGAGAGAAATTGATGACTTGGGTTGCAGATAAAAGCATGGGAGACACCCATAGATATTTTTTTATGGCAACAATCTCGTCACATTGAGAACTCCATTTAAGTTATTTTGCCTCTTCACTTATTAGTACAAAATTATGTGCCCAAATGTACATGGCTAACAGTAATTAAATAAAAAAATAATCACATTTATATAAAAACTTTTAGCTTTTAAAGAAATTTAATTAAAAACCTAAATTTAAATAGAATATAAATATTTTAAATGAAATTTTAAACGATCACTAGCAAAAAAAATTGATTTATTTATTATAGATTTAAGAGACACTATATATGATATATGCCTACAGTAGTACTGACAAGTTTAAATAAGCTTATTCAAGAAAAAAAATAACTAAATAAATCTTATTCCTCAATAGATAATAAGAAATAATTAGCAAAACATTTTTTATGTTAAAACTATATTACCATTGACAAATTTAAAATCTTGATTTAATTTTAGAACACTTAAGAAAGGATAAATGTTTATCCTAAAGCATACATCTAGAATTGCATGTGCATGAAAAAGACAATATTTGATTCTCCTATTCAAGTGCATGCAACAAAATACTATCATCAAAACAGATAACATAGCAAAAGAAGACACATGATAAAGACTACAGCAAAATGAGTTGGTTGCTATGTTAACAATAAAAAGCTTCCCTTACTATATTATTTGACATCTACGCTTGTTTCTATGATTCCCTCTCCAATTCTGGTGATTCTCCCAAGCAAAATGTACACTCCAACTTCTATTGATGTAGCTTTTCTTTAATTCTCCCCTAGCTCCCCCATGAACCTTTTCTTTGATTATCCTGAAGTAACATCCCGACTTTTTTTGCCACCAGTCGACATATTTTATACTTAAACAAGAAAAAACTTCAAATTCAATTCAAATCAAAAGTGTATCTTCTATATTCAATTGACTTTCCAAATAAAAAATTAAGATATATTAAGCAAGGTTGAGTAGAGCATACAACTACAACTTGCAAAGTGACGAAGAAGGCCTTCTCAAGTTTTTTCATGCTTAGAAATTGGAGGAGCAACGATCGATGGAAAATTTATCATTAGCAATTTGAACAGAATGCCTATGGATTATCCATTTCTTATTTAATATTTTCTCCTTATTTATGGATTCGTTGCCCCCAAGAGTTTGGATTTCTTTCTTAGAAATAAAGAATTAGGAACTTACTTGAGTGAAATCACAAGTGGAACTTTTAGTAGTAGTAAAGGTTAATATAGTTTATGGTCTTCTCAGTAGCTTATCAAAGACTTTCAGCCTGAAAGACGCATCAGAGAATCATCTAAGTTAGAGTTCAAATTTATCTAAAACTTTGAATGCCCAAAATGGAGACGATCGATGTCGTCATTGCTAGAAACCTACCCTAGCAGAATCCCCTTGATGCTTAAGTTTGAGCTCATTGATGAAGATGGAGACCAGTTCAGGATGGCATTGCTCCTTCCAATATAATATTTTTCATCAATTTCGAATCCTATCTCCCTTTTCAAATATTACATGAGAATATATAATAGGTCAACCTCACTTCCTTTTCTCCTATTTCCTTGCATATACATTCCCTGCACCTATCGTGGAAATCCAATGAGAGGTCGCAAAGCCAGAATTTCAAGTGAACGGGNCTATTTCCTTGCATATACATTCCCTGAACCTATCGTGGAAATCCAATGAGAGGTCGCAAAGCCAGAATTTCAAGTGAACGGGGAAGTGGGGGTGAAATCATATATCTTAAATGGTATATATATTCTCTTTGCTTTGGGTACCACAATACTTATTCGTGAACCATACAATACATCACCACAAGAGGGTTTATCACAAACTCAGGCCACCACTGATTTCACACTGCCAATGGAAGTCTGCTTGCAAGACTCATAAAACAATTCCGAAAGCCACACTGGCAAGTTTTTTCTTCTCCAGCCTTAAACCCGTAAATCATCCAATAAACCTAGGCCAATATTCTAGAACGTCAAAAAATGGGCATGCAACAGAAGAAAAAGTTCTGCAAAGCATGCATCAAGGAAAATTGGTCAAAATGAAAACTGAAAAACAAAAATCTCACCATAGCCGAACACAACATCATATTCATAATTGACATTTCAACGGCCCAACTCTTTCGATCATATATTCAAAGGAAACGCGCAACCTAACACAGAAGAATCGCTACTTCTCCATTTGCATCCCAGACTAAAATCAACAGTAATAAACACAATTACAGTGAAATATAAACTCACTAAACTGCCTCAGCTCTTCAATCCTTCCCTCTTTGTGACTTGCTTGCTCTTTCCTACCTTCACGGACAATCAGCTGTGTCCCATTCAGTGGAATACGAANAACACAGAAGAATCGCTACTTCTCCATTTGCATCCCAGACTAAAATCAACAGTAATAAACACAATTACAGTGTAATAAAAACTCACTAAACGGCCTCAGCTCTTCAATCCTTCCCTCTTCGTAACTTGCTTGCTCTTTCCTAACTTCACGGACCAATCAGCTGTGTCCCATTCAGTGGAATACGAGCGGGGAAAATGAGTTAAAGACCGACGACGCCTCCCCAAGTTACAGCCCTGAAGTTATCTGGCAGCCATTCGCAAGACGTGAAAGAAGACGAAAATAATCATAGATCAAGCAGGCAAATTACCCGTGCTGATTGAAGAACGATCCTGGGAAGCCTTTTATAAACCCTAAAATTTGGGAAGGAATTGGTTGCGGCTGCTAAATAAAGGACGCTTTTTTTTTTTTTTGGGCTCNTTTTTTTTTTTTTTTTTTTGGCTCCTTTAGAGATATTAGAATTTAGAAGTGGAAATTCGATTTTATTAAATCTAATTATTATTAAATATATCACAATTTTTCGTTTGGAAAGTTGATTGAATAAAAGATATTAGAGGAAAAAGAAAAATCAGGTGACTTTATCCATTGAAATGATATTTTAAATAAATCAATTTATAAATGCTCCTTACTTTCATAGGCTAAGATAATTTTATAGTGTGGAGCACAAAAATTATTTTTTTATGACTGCGATGGAGATTATTATAGATACAATGAAAATCAAAATAACAGTTGGGCTATCAAAATAATGACTAATGAGGTATGTTAGTGGAATGATTGTTGATAAACTATAATAATTATTTGATGTCAGGTGAGTTATAAGGGTAATTATGTGTGTAAGTGTCATTATTTTATATTGATTAGTAATGTTTTTTTTTATAAGTTCTCTTAGTAAAATTAATTATTAGAATGTGTTATAAATTCAAAAAGTTTCCTGATTGATATATCGAGCTTTTTACCGGCCTCCTTTCACAGTTAATTAGATTTTGGATGTGTTTGAGAGGGTTTTTTAGCTGCTTTCTGTTTTAAAAAGCAAATTGTGTGAGTGTGGGAGCACTCTTATTGGANTTATTTGATGTCAGGTGAGTTACAAGGGTAATTATGTGTGTAAGTGTCATTATTTTATATTGATTAGTAATGTTTTTTTTATAAGTTCTCTTAGTAAAATTAATTATTAGAATGTGTTATAAATTCAAAAAGTTTCCTGATTGATATAGCGAGCTTTTTACCGACCTCCTTCACAGTTAATTAGATTTTGGATGTGTTTGAGAGGGTTTTTTAGTTGCTTTCTGTTTTAAAAAGCAAATTGTGTGAGTGTGGGAGCACTCTTATTGGATTTTTTTTTTCATAAAATATGATTCCTAAAATAACGAATCTATGAAGGGCGATGTTGAGCTCGGTTCCGAGGAAAACGTCACGGTCTGGTTAGGAAAAGAAGTCATTCTCCCTCGTATTTTATGCAAATATCTTGTTTTATGCATGATATTACCCTTGATTTTTGTTTTATCTCCTTCTTCATTGTAGGCATCATCATTGAAGTGTGTGGTTTTTGCTTCTCCCTCTTATTCAATGCCTCCTCTTTGTATGCATCTCAAACGATCATCATTGGTTTAGGGTCATACCATTGAGGTTTGTCTTGTATGTGATTGTGGGTGTGGTTCTAACTTCTCATTTTTTCTTCCCCTAANGCATGCATCAAGGAAAATTGGTCAAAATGAAAACTGAAAAACAAAAATCTCACCATAGCCGATCACAACATCATATTCATAATTGACATTTCAACGGCCCAAGTCTTTCGATCATATATTCAAAGGAAACGCGCAACCTAACACAGAAGAATCACTACTCCTCCATTTGCATCCCAAACTAAAATCAACAGTAATAAACACAATTACAGTGTAATATAAACTCACTAAACGGCCTCAGCTCTTCAATCCTTCCCTCTTCGTAACTCGCTTGCTCTTTCCTACCCTCACGGACCAATCAGCTGTGTCCCATTCAGTGGAATACGAACGGGGAAAATGAGTTAAAGACCGAAGACGCCTCCCCAAGTTACAGCCCTGAAGTTATCTGGCAGCCATTCGCAAGACGTGGAAGAAGACGAAAATAATCATAGATCAAGCAGGCAAATTACCCGTGCTGATTGAAGAACGATCCTGGGAAGCCTTTTATAAACCCTAAAATTTGGGAAGGAATTGGTTGCGGCTGCTAAATAAAGGACGCTTTTTTTTTTTTTTGGGCTCCTTTACAGATATTAGAATTTTGAAGTGGAAATTCGATTTTATTAAATCTAATTATTATTAAATATATCATAATTTTTCGTTTGGAAGGTTGATTGAATAAAAGATATTAGATAAAAAATAAAAAATCAGGTGACTTTATCCATTGAAATGATATTTTAAATAAATCAATTTATACATGCTACTTCTTCTCATAGGCTAGATTAAGGGTGCATTTGGGGCAGCTTGTGCGTTTCAAGATAAGTTGTTAGTCCTAAAACGCGGTCCACGGGCGGACCGCGAGGTTCGACCCGCGACCTGCATTTAGTGTAAAAACCCAAACGCGGTTTCGGTAAGCTGGCGAAATGCGCTAACTATACGGTACGACAGCGTTTTGAAAACACCGCCCGCACTTATAAACTGCCACAAACGGGTCTTAAGATAATTTTATAGTATGGAGCACAAAAATTATTTTTTTATGACTGCGATGGAGAGTATTATATATACAATGAAAATGAAAATGAAAATAACAGTTGGGCTATCAAAATAATGACTAATGATGTATGTTAGTGGAATGATTGTTGAGAAACTATAATAATTATTTGTTGTCAGGTGAGTTACAAGGGTAATTATGTGTGTAAGTGTCATTATTTTATATTGATTAGTAATGGTTTTTTTTTTAAAGTTAACTCTTAGTAAAATTAATTATTATAATGTGTTATAAATTCAAAAAGTTTCCTAATTGATATATCGAGTTTTTTTACCGGCCTCCTTTCACAGTTAATTAGATTTTGGATGCGTTTGAGAGGGTTTTTTAGCTGCTTTTTGTTTTAAAAAGCAAATTGCGTGAGTGTGGGAGCACTCTTATTGGGTTTTTGTTTTCCATAAAATATGATTCCTAAAATAATGAATCTATGAAGGGCAATGTTGAGCTTAGTTCCTAGGAACACGTCACGTTCTGGTTAGGAAAAGAAGTCATTCTCCCTCATATTTTCTGCAAACATCTTGTTTTATGCATGATATTACCCTTGATTTTTGTTTTATCTCCTTCTTCATTGTAGGCATCATCATTAGGGCATTGAAGTGTGTGGTTTTTGCTTCTCCCTATTATTCAATGCCTCTTCTTTGTATGTATCTCAAACGATCATCATTGGTTAGGATCATACCACTGAGGTTTTTCTTGTATGTGATTGTGGGTGCGGTTCTAACTTCTCATTTTTTCTTCCCCTAACCAAACTTCCATGCTCAAATTTTTGTTTTTCTATCTTTTTCGTATTAACAATTTTGATTGTTGGTTTTGGCCTTTCCCTGTATTTGAAATTGCAGATAGTTGGGTTTCTTTGTGATTTTGGTTTTATGTTTACATTGTCCGCTCTGGTTGTGGTTTGATGGTCTTTGTTGGTTGTGGTTAGGGTTATATGGGTTGTGATTTGGGTTATGTGGTTGGGTTTAATGGGTTGCAGATGTGGTATTGTGGTCTTTGTTGGTTGTGGTTTGTTGTGATTGCGATTAGGGTTGCTTTGGTTGTGGTTTAATTGTTTGCGATCGGGGTTATTCGAGTTGTGGTTTGAGTTATATGATCCTTGTTGATTGTGGTTGGGGTTACACTACTTTGGGTTGTGTTGGTTGTGTTTTGTTTTGCTTTGATTGTGGTTTGGTTAGTTGTGGATGGGGTTACATGGGTTGCAGTTTGGGTTACATGGTCTTTGTTGAATGTTGTTGGGTTGCTTTGGTTGGGATTATGTTGTTTATGGTTTGGTTGGTTTTAGTTGGAGTTATCCTGGCTACGAGTTGGGTTATGTGTGCTTAGTTGATTTATGGTTAAGGTTGCTTTAGTTGGGGTTAAGGTTGCTTTAGTTGGTGTTATTTTGTTTGTAATTGGGATTATTATAGTTGTAGTTTTGTTGGTTGTGGTTAGGGTTATGTGAGTTATGCTTATGTGGGTTTCGCTAGTTGAGTTTGCAGTTACTCTGGTGTAGGGATTTGTTGGTTGTGGTTATGTTTACTTTGTTTAGAAATTTTGTTGGTTGTGGATTTTGTTTACTGTAGTTATGGTTGCTCTGGTTCGAGGGTTGTTGGATGTGGTTGGGGTTGCACTATTTGTGGTTTGGTTGTACTTAGTGTTTCTCAAGTTTAGGGATTTATTTATTGTAGTTAGGTTTGCTCTAGTTTAAGAATTGGTTGGCATTGGTTGAGTTTGCTCTGACTTAAGGATTTTGTTGGTTGGGGTTATTATGATTATAGTTTAGCTCGTTGTGCTTGGGGTTGCTCTGGCCATGGTTTGATTAACAATGATTAAGAGATTGATTGGTTGTGGTTGATTTTTCTTTGGTTTATGGATTGGTTAGTTTTAGTTTAGTTTGTTTTGATTTAGGTAATTATGTTGGTTTAGGGCTTTGTTGGTTGTATTGGGGTTACTTTGGTTTATTGGTTGGGATGTTTTGCATATATACAAGTCAATCATCATGCATTTATGATTGTAATGTGGGGTTGACAACTCTAATTTTTTTAATGTTATCTTGAGCAATGATGGATAGAAAAAATAAAGACCTCAAATGATTAGCTACAGTTATTCCTATAATTTTCCACAGTTAACCACATACACTACATGGTCTTATAGTACACATGACACAGTTAACCACATATATTGTTTAGTCTCAAAGCACAATGACACACTTAACCACAAATATTATATGATTTTAAAGCGTGTATGAAATAGTTAATTGTATATACTATATGATATTAAACCATGCATGACACAACTAACCGCAAATACTATATTATTTTTAAAGCACACACTCCACTATTAATCATATATACTACTTGGTCTAAAAGCACGGACGACACGTTTAACCACTATATGATCTAGCCTTAAAGCACAAATGACGATTAACCACGTATACTGTGTGGTCTTGAAGCATATATGAAACAATTAACTGCATATACTTCCAAAGTTTATTTGATTATCAAATGCACTTGCCAATCCGAGATGGATCAATATTTGATAGATTGAACACACTGATCTCTAGTTTGATTTATTGTCTTTTTAAAATTTAGTTTCAAAATTTTTTAACAATTTTATTTGTTATAAGTTATATAATTTCCTCCAAAATTTTTATCTTCAAGATGCATCAAATGGAGAAACAAAATGAACTTGGTATATTGGTCATTTGGAAGAGAGAGATGGAAAGTATATTATGTGATTTATGATTAAAAAGAGTTGAATTTGTAAATAAACTAACTACTGATGTAAAGGTTGACGGAACATAAAAAAAATACTTCTAAGAAAAAAAGTAAATATTGCACCATAAAACAAATTCGAAGAACAAATGAGATCAACTCAAAAAATACTGAAAAATTATGGAATGAATTAAAGAGACGGGCAACTTGATTTATGTCGAGACCTTGTTAAGAAATCAATAAATGCATCAAAGGAGTGGAGGAAAGAAACAAATTTAGGGAACATAAAGTGTTATATGAATTATTTATATTCTCATATTAAATAAACTAATATTTTATCAATCGCGGATCCTGTCCAACGTAAAAAAATTGAGATTTTCCACATAGACCCCGAGCTGAAGGATAAAATTGATTGTATGTTTCTCGATGTTGTGGTTATAGACTCTAATTTACAGGCAACACATGACTTTCCTCATAATTTGGATGAACCCAAATATGCTAGCTCAAATGAATTTCAAGAGAAAGCATAAAAAATAGAGAATATGGTGAATCAAGTCATTCATTCAAATCACTATACACCTGCCACCTAGAAACATAAAAATAAAATGAAGGTCAACATTCAACATTTATATTGTAGTTTTCACAAGTTACTACGGTCTGCACAAACATGACTTTCAGTGCTTGAAAAAATATTCAGAGATGCCTAACCCGGGCAATAGTTGCGAAGAAGTTGCACTTTATTCGTGAGATATTTCATGACATGTCCCAATATTTATTTGTTATATAGTTTTTAGAATACCGAACAAAGTGGGAGACATTCATTATAATGGTGTTGAAACAGAGAATTATTTTGTTGTGCTTTTTCTTAAATAATCAGTTTAGTTAGTTTGCATTTTTTTTTAAATTTTTGTTTCATTTTGATGCGCAACAATTTGAACCTTTATGCTGAATAATATCCTGTTACATGATATTTGATCATTTATGTTTTACACTAGTTGTAGTATTTTAATTATGCAGTTGTTTACTTATAACTTAACTTATTATTTTTATTGTTCGATTGCATATTTAATCAAATTATTAATAAAAAATACAATGTATTATAATTTTCGGAAAAATGAGTTGAATGTTATCAATTAATTTAAGAGCTTTGTATTGCCATTGCGGTACAAAGTGTTTTGAATACACTAAAATGGTAAGACAACTACGAGAAGATAAGATTTTATTGTTATTATAGAAATATGACACATGAAGAATGCATATTTTTTTCTATGTGTCGATGATAGAAAAAATTTTGTTTTGGATAGTAACAAAGTCAAGAGAGATGTTATGGAAAAAAATTATCCCGAAGACTTTATAGTCTTGACATAAAGACAAAAAACTGTTAAATTTTTATTTATGTCTCATATTTATTTTAATAACTTATGAGATTTATTTTGATAACTTAAGTTATTTATTTTCTTAACTCATAACTTATGTCATAATAAATGATGACTTAAGTTATTTATTTTTATAACTCATGATAACTTAAGTTATTTATTTTCTTAACTCATAACTTATGATATTTATTTCTATAACTCATGATAACTTAAATTATTTATTTTCATAACTCATAAATTATGTCATAACTTATGATATTTATTTTCATAACTTATGATAACTTAAGTTATTAATTTTTTTAACTCATAACTTATGTCATAACTCATGATAACTTTTGATATTTATTTTTGTAACTCATGTAATCCTTAAAATGAATAGGGGTTACTAACTTATGTCATTGATTTTAATAACAAAAATCAATTAATTTATTAAATTATTATAAATCATATTGATTAGTAACCCCTTTGATGAATGATAGTTAAATATAACATAATTCAGAGAATACGTTATCTCTCTTCCTAACACACCCCGTACATTTCTCTCAATCAGAAATTACAAAAAGTTTCAAGGGATTAGAGAGAGAAACTTCATTTCTTCAAGATCAAACTTTTATTATCGTGAATGCATGTATGCAGTACTTTATTATAGATATGGAAAAATCATGTATTTAAAAGATCTTGACAATTATGTTTTTTTTAGAACTTGTGTCATAAATGTTAAACATGAGTTTCTAAAAAAAACATAAAAAATCAATGTCTATTTTTATAGTTCTTATTATTGTGATATTACGTGCAAAGTTAACATTGATGTATTGAAGAAGTTAGAATCTCATCATGTTTTTTGTATCTTTGAAATTATTTCCAGTTTTCAATTATACTTTTTTGAAAACAACAGTTATCTAGATAATTTACATCTACAAGGACATAAGTGTACTTTTTATCTGACATAATTGTAGCACAACAAATCATACATGAAACACCAAACTTCATAAATTACACATTAAACCTAAAACTTTAATATTACTAAAAAAACATCATTTATATAGTATTATAGAGGTATTATGATGATATTTTGGTGGTATTCATGTGATAATCTTATGACATTCTAGTGATATTATGGAGGTATTCTGATGTTATTCTTATGGTATTCTGGTGATATTTCAGTGATATTATGTTGACATACAAAAATACCACCATAATAAAAAAAACAATTTTAATACAACAATAATACCTGAAAAAATCATAATAATGTCACCAAAATACCAATAATAACATCAAACTTACCAACAAAATATCACAAATTTATCAACATATACCACCATAATATCACGAGATGGTATTTCTAGTAATATTCTGATAGTATTCTGCTGGTATACAAGAATATCACCAAAATATCATCTTAATACTACAAGAATACAAAAAAAAATACAATAAGAATACCCCTAATAACCTGAATACTATCAAAATGCTATTAGAATACCACTAAAAAGTCTTTAGGTCGGGTTTGGTGGAAAACAATTTTTTTATATTTTATAATTTGTAAAAATCTGATTTCAAGTGCACGGAAAGAATTTTTTTTCCATACAGAGTCCAGACGTAGCTCAACGTCAGGACTCCAATAAAATTTTGCCACGAGTATCTGACTAGACCCACCTAAAAATTGATGAAAATCTGTTTATTGTGATATTATTGCAAAACAACTTAAATAATACCACAATACCATATGTAATGCGGTTTCGCTTCAAAAACCTGACAAAACAACTCTAATAACACAACAATAATACTATAATAACATCGGTGAACAACACCAATAACACCGCCTAGAGGGTTGTCACCAATAACACCGCCTAGAGGGTTGTCACCAATAACACCGCCTAGAGGGTTGTGTAAATAATAATACCACAATCACTCCAATAAAATAACTTTAATAATATCACATTAACATAGCAAGAATAGCCGTAAACAACATAGAATATCAACCGGAAGACCACACAAATAATATCAGCCTGAAGTTTTTCCACTGATTTTTTAGGGGAGCCAGGAAGCGGGAGGGCGCGTACACAATATTTGCTCTGTTTAGAGAGTAGGGTATCCCTCCGTGCCTCTCTCTCTCCGCTAACCAACAATTTGGTCCAGTAGAAGTTGGGAGCGGCGACATGCAGGCTGCAAAGACTGCTGTTCTTCTTCTCAGGTCCAGTCGTTCTCTGTCGAGAACGGAAAGCTCCCCATACGGGCACGGTTCCAGAGCTTTCGCACAATCGGCACTGTCCTCCACTACCACTCACCTCAACGAACAGGATATCACTGATCGAGTTATCGATCTTCTCAGATCCTCACCATTCATTGATCCTGCCAAGGTTGAACTTCTTTATATTGTCCATTTACTTCGTATCGATTTTAAAATTGTTATTTCTTATGCTGATTTTGGTTTCGCTTTAAGAATTTTCTAAATGATTCATGCTTCTTCCCAGATTTGATACATTTTATTACTGAGCTTAGAAACATAGTTATTCAGGAAAATATCGAGATAGGCAGTGAGATCTAAAAATGCTTTCTCCTCATGAGAACACTGGCGATCGTTGGCTTCGAAGTGCTTTTCTGGTGTAATTTTAAAAATATATCTTCTATTAATATAATTCAGCTGAATCGAAATAAAAAAAAATCTCCACCACCCCCCCCACCCTAACGGGCGATTAGCTCCGCAGAAAATTAGCATGCGACTGTCCCTGCTAATTTTTTTTGATATAACACCTTTCTCTTTATAGGACCTAATTAGCTTAATTTTTATTAGAACTGAACAATCTTATTTTCTAATAATTTTTTTTAAACTCTGGTGTTGACAATTTTCGGTGATTCCCAACCTGCGCTGACCTATCAGCCATTAAGTTGAAAGTAACTCAGCTTAATTTGTATCCGAAGATATCAATCTCTATGCCATCTGAAAAATAATGAAATTTTCTACAACTTTTATGTTGACAGTTTTCGATAATTCTCTGTGAGCAAGTCTCAATTTTTGATTGCTCCAAAGCTTTGTGGTGCAAATTCAAGGAGCATCAAATGTAATTCGATGCAACTCACTCCATTTTTATCCGAACTGAATGATGCTGATATCGTTGGAAAGCTAACAAAAATTTCTATAACTTTCATGTCGATCCCTTTCAGTGATTCCCACGAACAAGTCGCCGTTTGTGCGATTGCCAAAATTTCGTGTCCCAAAATCAACTCATGATGTAACTTGCTCAATTTTTATCTAAATCAAACAATATTAGTGTTGATAAGAAGATAATGAAATTTCCCACAACTTTCATGTTTGACATCGTTTGCTGATTCTCTACGAGCAACTTGTAGTTTTTGGTTATTATGAAGTTTCATGATGCAAACCTAAGCAGTGTCGATCCAGCAGCTGTTAATTCGATGTAAATCACTCAATTTTTATAGGAACTGAACTATTTTGGTATTGTTGGAAAGCTAAGAATGTTTTCTACAACTTTCGTGCTGACCACTTTTAGTGATTCTGCATGAGGAAGTTACACTTTTTTGCGAGTGCTCAAATTTCATTTTTAAAATCAAACTGTGGTGACCCATTAGTCGTTAACTGAGCGTAACTCGCTCAATTTTTATTCTAATCGAACAATTTTATGTTGCTGGAAAGATAGCAACATTTCATGCTGACATCATTTGCTAATTCTCTACGAGCAAGTCATTTTAGGTAAATGATCTAAATGCGTTACAACATGCATAGAGAGTGGGGAACATTTATATAAGCTAAAACACCATACATTTACCTACATCCATTAGTGCTTGACATTATAACAAGTTTTGAGCAAAGAAAAAAAAATAGAGGAAACGATCATGAAAATTTCAAGAAGCAACCCAGTAGGGCCAAAAAATGATCCCCTCTTAGTAACCAAGCAAGAATAAATAAAAATGGTTTATTGCCGATGCAAATAGAATCGAATGACACCCCTCCAAAGCAAGCCTAACATGGATGAAAAATGATCATGTAAAATAAGAAAATGGCAAATGTAACTTTCCTAAGCTACTGCCAATGAAGGTGTCTTTGTGGAATTACATCATTCCCAAGATTGTAATGATTAGGCATAGAGGTCGCTCACGCAGATGATGATTTCCTTCAACACCAGCTTCTTCTCGAGTTTAGTGTACTTCTTGTGCTTCTGGTTGCAGTTCGTATGATGCAAGTTGTAAGGGAGTAACTCCACACTGCTGACTATCATCGTACTGTGATGCTCCTCATGCCATCCGTAAAGACTGTGACATGACATACGGAGATGGGGTGATTGACACATATGATTGCTGGCGGAAGACATAATCAAATGTAGGTCATAACTGTGACTAGGAATGATGTTGTTAACTCGATGGTCCATGATCAGCATATGCAGATGACACTTTTCCTACGTTTGATGTTTTTGCAGCTTGTGCTGAAGTAAAATGATGCGCCATACCCTCAATCGACATGAGCCTGTAGCGGGTTTTCGCAATATGCTTGTTTACTCTGAAATGTCTGGTTAACTCCTCAAACCTACGTAAACTGCATGTAACTCAGAGTCATCAAGTTGACCGAAGTACGATTGGAATATCTCCTCAGATGCCAGAAAATATTCAGTCTACATGAATTAGAAAAATTTCAAGCTTGTATTCACCTTATAGTAGATAACTTTAGAAGTTGTGAGAAGGACTTACAGATTTTTGTTTTCCTGGTATTCTTGGATAACTTATGTTCAGGAGACAGATAGGGGAACTCAATCAGTATAGTGTTGCTTATGACCTCTACCAACTCATGCTTTAATTCTCTTTATCCTCCTTGTCATCATGAATAATTACAATCAAATCTCTGTGGTTCTCCCGCATGCCTATTTGCACTTGGTGTTGGTGATAGTCGACTTAATCAACATCATTTTTTTCTTGACTACCGACCCTTTTAAATCTAGTATTCATTTGTGCCACATCTGTACTGATAGATGCCCGAACTGTCGTAAAACCTTGTGAGGTGGTGCCACTGGACCTCTTCCTACTGATAAGGAGCACATGTTCTAGCCAAACATCTTCACCCATAAGTCATATCTGTCTCGCATAATCTTACTTGATTGCCATAGTCCTCCCAAATATCCTACATAATAAAAACATAATAGTTAAATTCAATCTTTAAGTAGAATACCTAGAATATACCTAATAAAATGCATATCTGACTTTGTATAAGACCATCAAGCTCTTTTCAGTATACCTCGACATTCCCCACTGACATTTCTAGCNACTGGAACCTCTTCCTACTGATAAGGAGCACATGTTCTAGCCAAACATCTTCACCCATAAGTCATATCTGTCACGCATAATCTTACTTGATTGCCATAGTCCTCCCAAATAACCTACATAATAAAATCATAATAGTTAAATTCAATCTTTAAGTAGAATACCTAGAGTATACCTAATAAAATGCATATCTGACTTTGTATAAGACCATCAAGATCTTTTCAATATAGCTTGACATTCCCCACTGACATTTCTAGTACATGGTCTTTGTTCCACTTGATTCATATAATTATAGGTAAAATGAAGTTCATAATACAATCATAAATGAAATATTAATTCATATGGATATTTACCTGAAGCCAGCTCTCAATTCATTTCGCTCTCATGGATATGGTATATATATTGTGTGCTTTCCAATATGGATATGCTTCCAAGCTCATATATGTTGTAGGTGCATGCAGCCTGATATGTTACCCCATCGCGGTATTGTTGACCCAAAGAACTTCCTTTATAAATGGGCTAGCACTGCCCCTCCCAATGAAGGAGTGCTAAAGAGCTTCAAGTTCTCTGGCAGCAACATGCATTGTGAGTGAACCTCAGAATGTATCTGAGAGTAAGGAGGCAATGCTAAACAAGATGTATACCCATCTATGTTTAGTAAGTTCAACGTCACTCAGGTTGATATAGCTGTCCCTGTAAAATGTTCACATGAGCCACCTTAATGGCATGGATGTTTGTGCATGTGCTTGGCCCATTTTAAATGTAGATGCGATGTTGGGGTGAATCAACTCATGATATATATATATAATATCATGTTCTAGATGTTTACCCAATAGCTTGTCGCAGCAACCAAACTAAGTTTGCTATTGTTTTTTCTGCACCAACCATAACATGACCTACTGAAGGCAACATGTTAGCACATCAATAACAACAAAAACAATAACATCAAGCCTTTATCCCACTAAGTGGGTTCGGCGAGGCGCATGTTAACATGAACATCCAAAACCATACCATTGCCACACCCAAAATCATGACTACATACCAGAGTTAATAAAGGAGTGAGTCATAGTTTTATGCTATTTTNAAAACAACAACATCAAGCCTTTATCCCACTAAGTGGGTTCGGCGAGGCAACATTTTAACACGAACATCCAAAACCATTGCCACACCCAAAATCATGACCACATACCAGAGTTAATAAAGGAGTGAGTCATAGTTTTATGCTATTTCGTTTTGATGTTTGAGGACCTTATTCTCTTATATCTAGTGAATTTTGATATTTTATCATCTTTGTGGATGATTTTGATAAGAACGAACAAGTTTCAACATAAATAAGATATTCTATTATGCTAGTACCTAATCTAAACGATACAACCGCGAATACATAAAAGAGTATTGGAATTTTTGGTACTCCATAGTTTGCAATCTTTGACACCATTTTGTATGTCATATCTCAAGAATATACACTTTTTTAACATGCAAATTTAATTCTTCATCTCTGATATGGGCATAAGCTAGACAATAAGAAATATTTGAGTTAGAATAACTTGGAGGGCTACCAGATAAAATATCTCATGGATACTTCAAATCGATAGTGGCATGAAGATATCAGTTAATCAGGTAGCATACAGTAGAGACGACTTCAACCTAAAATTTCTTATCCAAAGTGGTTGAAAAAAACATGCAACGAGTTTATTTTAGAATGGTACCATTGTTCCTCTCAACAACACTAGCGAAAGGGAAAATGGAATAGCTGAAAGGAAAAATTGACATCTGCTTGAGACAGTTAGAGTCATTTTGTTTCAAATTAATGTTCCCAAATAGTTTTGGGTTGATGCAAGTTCTTCTGCATATTTTTTTTTGATCAATCAGAGCCTTTAATGACTTTACAAAACTATATATCCTATCAAGTTTTATTTCCAATTAACTCTCTTTTTCATTGAGCCACGTATATTTGGGTGTACTTATTTTGTTTGTGATACTTGTGCACAAGTTTCTAAACTGGACCCAAAGTCATTAATGCGTCTTCTAGGATACTCATTTGCAAAAATGATATTGATGTTTTTCCTCTCTCTTTAACTCATGTATGGTTTCTGCTGATATCACATTTCGTGAGCAAATCCCCTTTTTTGGTGGCCAATCGTTGCCTAAATTCTCACAAGATTCTAATGAATTGTTAATTTATCACATAATCAATTCATATCTTGCTCCAACTCCACCTCCCTCACAAGTGCCCCATCCCAGGCCAGCTATCACTAATTTTACACTAGAAGATTTCATCTCCCTGATCCTAGTTCAACACTGGTATCATCTTCTTCAGCGGATCCTCCTTCTAGTGATCTTAATTTACCTATTGCTCTTCGGAGAGGTAAACATCAATGCGCCTCTCATTCTAACTATAATCAGTTATCTTTTATTTCTTGTTATTTTATTGCTTCTCTTGAATTTGTTAAGGTCTCGAGTTTTGTTCAGCAAGCTTTATCCCATTATGGGTGGCTGGCAATCATGCTGAATGAAATGAATGCCTTGATTGAAACTGAAACTTGGAAACTAGTTGAATTATCTTATGACAAGAAGGTTGTTGGCTATTAATTGGTATTTGCAGTTAAGTTTTGTTCTGATGGATCTGTAGCTTGTCTAAAAGCTTGGTTAATTGTTAAGGGTTATGTTTAAATGTATGAGATTAACTACTTGCACTTGTTTTCTCCAGTAGCTAAGTTGACTTTTGTTCTCCTCTTTTGTCCATAGTTGCAATAAATATTTCACCTTTGCTCCGGCTTAATGTGAAAAATATTTTTTTGTATGATGATCTTTTAGAGGAGGTATATGTCGAGATGTGTCTGAGATGGAAATAAGGTTGGGAAAATTAATTCTAATTCCCTTAATTAAGGGAATTAGAATTAATTGATAATCCCTTAAATTGAGGGAATTAGAATTAAATTGTAATCCCTTAAATTAAGGGAATTAGTGAAATAGTTTCCTAATTTTTTTTACTTGTAATCTCCTATATAATACCTTGTATTATCAATTCAAAGAAGTAAGTGAAATACAAAATTATTTCTCTGATTTCCCACATGGTATCAGAGCCAGGGCTTAAACCCTAGAGGACACCACCGCCTGTTGCCGCCATTCGATTCTTTTCGCTTAGGGTCATTCGACTCTCCTCCACTATTCGCCTCTAGGGTTGCTTGCAGCCATTTGATTCTTTTCCACTGCTCACAAGGAAGATCGTCAAGAAGCGCGTAAAGAACCAGATCTTGCGATCGCTCTGAGGATTCTTTTGCCGCTGAACCGCTGAATCCTTTGCTGCTGAGTCGCTTCTTTGCCGCTCCTGAGCCGCTGATTCTTTTATTCGTTGCCTTAATTGCTGCGATTCTTTTACCGCTGCAGCCGTTAATTCCATCCTTAATTGCTGCGAATTCCTCTTCTCCACCATGTCAATGTCCGAAACCACTGTCTCTGGCAATTCCAACCCTTCCGAAGAATCAATGTTGCTCAGAAAATTGGAGAGTTGCAGAATATTTGGACATCCAACATGTTCAATGGGAAGAACTATCTCAAATGGTCCCAAATTGTCCGCACATACCTAAAGGGCAAAGGGAGGCTTAATCACCTACTTGGAACCGGACCAGGAAAAAGGGATCCAACCTCTACAGCATGGGAAGCGGAGGATTCCATGATTATGTCCTGGCTATGGGATTCCATGGACCCAACGATCAGTGACACTTGCATGTTCTTGAATACCGCAAAGGAAATCTGAGACTTTATCAACCGCACATACTCGAAGGCCCGTGATACTGCCATTGTGTATGAAATCAAGGCAAAAACCGAAGCCACCAAACAAGGAGTCAAATCTGTCACAGAGTATGCAACTCTGTTGCAAAATCTTTGGCAGGAACTGGATCACTATCATAGAATTGAGATGAAATGCCTTGATGATGCTGCCACTTTGAAGAAGTTCATTGAGAAGGATCAGATATATGATTTTTTGGTAGTATTGAATTCTGAATTTGATCAGGTTAGGATGCAAATCGTCGGCAAAGAGGATACACCATCTCTAAAAGAGACAATCTCATTAATCCGAGCAGAAGAAAGTCGGCGGAGTGTCATGCTTGAACCACATACTATGGATCGATCAGTCTTAGCAGCAAAAACAAATCAGGAGAAGTCGAAGAATGATCTGCTTAAACACTCGGGTAGAGATAACCAAGGGAAGAAGAACAAAGACAATCAGTGTTGTACTTATTCCAAGAAACCAAGGCATACAAGGGAGAAGTGTTGGAAGCTGAATGATAAACCTCCAAGCCGAGAATGGGGCAACCGTGGGGGGCAACAAAGGCTTCAAGCGCATATGGCAGAACAACCTAATATTGAGAAAAAAATCAGCAATAGGGGGGTTCAGCACTGAAGAAATTGAGAAATTGAGAAGCTTGTTGGGATCTCTTGAGAAGTCTTTTGGAGCATGTTCGATAGCTCTTTATGGTAAAACTGTTTGTATGATTGTCTTAGACAAATTCTATACCAACTCTTGGATCATAGACTCCGGTGCTACTGGTCATATGACCCCCACATCTCAACTCTTCCACGCTTATACGCCATGTCCAAGTAATAAAAAAATTATAATGGTCAATGGCTCTTTAGCTACCGTTGCAGGGATTGGTGATATACATATCACACCTAGCCTTATTCTTAAAAACATTCTTCATGTACCCAAACTGTCAACAAGCCTTGTGTCCGTCCAAAAATTGACTCATGATCTCAAATGTTATGCTGTTTTTTTCTGTTCTTATTGTGTTTTTCAAGTACAGGACTCGGGGAGGAGGATTGGACTTGCTAAGGAAAGGAGCGGTCTTTACCACCTTGAACTATCTCTGAAAATTAGGAGCAATTTGTCTTCATCTTTCCTTAGTTCCTCAAACAAAGATGTCATTTGGTTGTATCACTTACGTCTTGGTCATCCCTCTTTTGGGGTTCTAAATATAATATTTCCTCATTTATTCCAAGGATTAGATATTTCTGAGTTTCATTATGACATTTGTGAATTGGCAAAACATACTCGTGTATCTTTTCCTATTAGCAATAAAAGTTTTCATCATTTTCATCTGATTCATAGTGACATATGGGGTCCTTCGACTATACCTAATGTTTCTGGGGCTCGTTGGTTTGTATTCTTAATTGATGATTGCACCCGGGTTACATGGCTCTTTCTTTTTAAACAAAAATCTGATGTTAGCACTGTTATACCTAATTCCCATTCAATGGTTCAAAATCAATTTGGGGTCAAAATAAAAGGCTTTAGGAAAGAAAATGCTAGAGACTACTTCAATCAAATTCTATCACCTTACTTTCAATCACAGGGGAATATCCATGACTCATTATGTGTGGACAAAACCTAACAAAATGGTGTATCTGAAAGAAAGAATGAGCATTTACTCAACACCACCCGAGCCTTACTATTTCAAAGGAATGTTCCTAAGTCCTATTGGGGAGAAGCCGTTCTTACTGCCACATATATGATCAATAGATTTCCTTCCCGTGTGTTAGAAAACAAAAGCCCCATAGAGGTCCTAAATAGCTTCTACTCTCACTTTAGAACCTCAAATGACCTCACTCCCAGGGTATTTGGGTGTACTGCCTTTATTCATGCCCATAAACAACATAGAGGGAAGCTAGATCCCAGAGCCATCAAATGTGTTTTCCTGGGTTACTCCTCCGCTCAAAAGGGATATAAATTTTACAACCCCTCTACTAGAAATTTACATCACTTTTAGGATTATAAGCTATATTAATAGCTGACTTGTTGTCACAGTAGAGCTTCATAGGACCCTCCAATTGGATTCTCAAATCATCCAAAATGATTTTCAGCCACAGTAATTCACATAATCCTTGAGCAATAGCTCTGAACTCTGATTCTGCAGATGAACTTGTCACTACATTCTGCTTCTTGCTCCTCCATGTCACTAGGTTACCTCCTAGAAAAGTACAATATCCTGTAGTTGATCTTCTATCCACTAGGGAGCCAACATAGTCAACGTCGGTGTAGGCTTCCAGAGTAAGAGTGTCATTCCTTTTGAACAAGATTCCTTTTCCCAGATTGCCTTTCAAATAATGCAGTACCCTGTAGGCAGCCTGAAGATGAGGTTCTCTTGGATCATGCATGAATTGACTGATCATACTTACAAAATATGCTATGTCTGATCGAGTGTGAGCAAGGTATGTGAGTCTGCCAACCAATCTCTGGTACATTCTTTTATCCACAGTTGGTTCTTTTTTAGCTTCTCCCAACTTATAGTTTAGATCTATTGGAGTAGAGATTGGCTTGCACCCTGTCTTCCCTGTTTCTGTCAATAAATCAATCACGTACTTCTGCTGAGATATGAAGATCCCCTGTGTGGAATATGCCACCTCAAGACCGAGGAAGTACTTCAATTTCCCCAGTTCCTTTGTTTTAAATTCTTTTACTAGTCCCAGCTTCAATTCATGCTTCTCTTTCTCATCATTTCCAGTCACTATGATGTCGTCCACATAAATTAAAAGAGCAGTCACTCCCCATACAGCTGAATGTTTAATGAAAAGAGTGTGTTCACCTTGGCTTTGTTTATACCCAGATTCCTTCATGACTCTTGCAAATCTGCCAAATCATGCTCTAGGAGATTGTTTTAACCCATAAATAGCCTTTTTCAGCTTGCATACTTTGTTACCTGTGTCCCCTTCAAATTCCGGAGGGATGTTCATGTAGATTTCCTCATTTAGGTCACCATGAAGGAATGCATTCTTAACATCATACTGTAGCAGTTGCCAATTGAAGTGAGCAACCAATGATAATAAAATTCTCACAACATTCATTTTTGCAACTGGAGCAAAGGTTTCCTGATAATCCACCCCGTAAGTCTGAGTGTACTCTTTGGCTACTAACCTTGCTTTATATCTTTCAAGGGATCCATCAGCCTTGTACTTCAATGTAAAAATTCACTTGCAATCAGCAATGTTTTTTTCTTTCGGTTTGTCAACGTCTCCCATGTTTTATTCTTTTCTAATGCACTTATTTCCTCTTTCACAGCGTCCCTCCATTCCCCTTTTGACAATGCCTTAGACACATTGTTAGGAATGACAATGGTGTTCAAAACTCACAATGAATCTTTTGTGGGCTGGTGATAGGCGCTTGAGAGATACATAGTGAGATAGTGGATAGAGTGAATTGGATTCTTGGACTTGTGCCACTTCAGGAACGGTCTTTCTCCTTGAATACACCTGAGAAAACCTTGGGAAATCGTGAGTGACACTGGTTGGAGTAGGAGATGATAAGGGTTCAGGATCAGATGACTCAGATGTGATTGGTTCAGAGGACTCGGGTTCAGCTGGAACAGGAGAGTTTGATTCAGGTTCAATAACACGAGCTGACACATGTGGAAGGTCAAGGGTTTTAAGTGGTTCAAATGACTCATAAGTACTATCTTTCATCATGGAAATCTCCCCCTGAAGAGAGGACTTGAAAAAAAAGAGTTTATTTTCTGTGAAAGTGACATCTGCAGAGTTAGAGTTCAGGGCTATTGCTCAAGGATTATGTGAATTACTGTGGCTGAGAATCATTTTGGATGATTCGAGAATCCAATGGGAGGGTCCTATGAAGCTCTACTGTGACAACAAGTCAACTATTAATATAGCTCATAATCCTATACAATATGATATGACAAAGTATATTAAGATTGATAGACATTTCATCAAAGAAAAACTGGAGGAAGGGTTAGTGTGTATGTCCTATGTTCCATCAGAAAGACAATTAGCTGATGTTCTAATAAAGAAGCTGAACAATTTAAGTTTTCATGATCTTGTATCCCAGCTGGGAATGGAAGACATATATTCCTCAGCTTGAGGGTGAGTGTCGAGATGTGTATGAGATGGAAATAAGGTTGGAATAATTAATTCTAATTCACTTAATTAAGGGAATTAGAATTAATTGGTAATCCCTTAAATTAAGGGAATTAGAATTAATTTGTAATTCCTTAAATTAAGGGAATTAGTGAAATAGTTTCATAGTTTTTTCTACTTGTAATTTCCTATATAATACCTTGTATTATCAATTCAAAGAAGTAAGTGAAATACAAAATTATTTCTCTGATTTCCCACAGTATATATAGAGCAACTTCCCCAGTTTTTTGCTCAGGGGGAGTCTGTAAAAGTATATGGTCTTTGAAATCATTATATTGATCGAAACAAAGACTTTGGGCATGGTTCGGAAAATTTAGCCAAACAATATAAGAGTTTAGGATGTAGAAAAAGAAAAATGATCAGATTGTACTCTACAAACTATCTACTTCTGGGATCATTCTATTGGTGGTATATTGACGACTTTATTATTATTGGAAGTAATATGCATGGAATCTTTTCATTGTATGCATTTCTTCAAAATTGATTCAACGTTAAAAAACTGGATTTTTTGAAGTACTTCTTGGGCATTGAGTTATCAACGAGCAAGAAGGACATATATCTATCTTAATGGAAGTATTTTTTGGATTTGTTAGTAGAAACTGAAAAATTAGGGGTCAAACTATGTAGTACTCATGCTTTCTAATCAACAACTTATCAAGGCTGGAGAGTCTTTTAATGATCCTGAACTATATAGGAAGTTAGTGAAAGAATTAAACTACCTCACAATGACTTGCCCTGACATTTTTAATTTAGTTAACACTGTAAGTCAGTTTATGTTTTCTCCCACTGTTCATCATTGATCAGCTTTAAAAAAATACTATGTTACATCAAAGGAGCTCCTGAGCAATGTATTCTATATCAAAATCACTGGCATAGAAATATTAAACATTACTTTGATGAAGGTTGGACAAGTTCCAAGATTGATGGAGATCCATTATTGGATATTGTGTTTTTATTGGTGGTAATTTGGTCTCATGGAAGAGTAAGAAACAAAATGTAGTGTCACGATCCAGTGCGAAATCTTAGCATCAAACAATGACATAAGTTTTGAGTGAATTGATGCGGGTCTCCCAATTCTTGACTTAAATGTGTTTTAAAATGATAGTTCCATCAAAACTGTTGTGTGATAACCAAGTTGAAATTTATATTGTTTCAAACCCTGCCTTCCATGAAAGAACTAAACACATTGAAATATTTTGTCATTTTATTCCTGAAATGATTCAACAAAATTTGATTTCTATAGCTCATGTAAAAATTTGGAAATAACTAGGGTATATCTCCACAAAGATTCTTAATAGAGCTAGGGTCACTTATATTTATAACAAGCTGGACATGATAAATATTTATTCTTCAACTTGAGAGTGTGTTATGGAAAGAAATAAATCTAATGGTTGTATATTAGGAAGCTTGATTATAGGAAATCTAATAATTATATTTTCTATATTAGGTAACATAATTAGAGATTTAATCACCAGTTCTCTCCTCTATTAGAGATATTCCTAATCTATAAAAATTGGAGTGTACATGTAACATATGCTTTTAATCAAGGTTCTTCCTTGCACGCTAATAATGCACACACTTTGTTTGCTATTGATAATCAACCATAAGAAAATGACAAGTTGGCTTTAGGCACTCAAGAAGCTTCATTGATGTTGTAGTTAGAATAGTGTTTTGTTAGAAGAGAAAATGAAATTTTAATAAGATATTCAAAATAAATTAAAAAAAAAAACATAAAAGCCCCATAAATTTATTTGCAAGTGAGGTATAGGCTGCTTTAGGATTTTTGAAATTATTGGTTGAGATGTTGGTGTGAAGAAAGCAATAAAGAATGCTTGTCTTAAGAAGTGTGCTATCATGCTAATTGACTAATGTAATCCTAGAGTATTTTGATATTATTTAGCATTCTTAAATAATTCAATAACTATGGGAGACACCAAGCTGCCTTCAAGGATTGGAAATAAAATACCTAATTTAATGTCCATTGAGGCAAGCTTGAGATCAAATTTAAGTTTTTAAGAAAAAAATATAATGATGCTTGGGAAAATAGTTAAATGATTACAAAGACATTTAAGAAAGTTAAACATCATATCGGCTAATTTTGTTAATACAACAACAACAATGAAAAGTCTTTATCCCACTTAATAGGGTCAACTACATGAATCCTTTTTCTCCATTGTGCTCTATAGAATATCATATTTTCATTTAATTTCTTAAAAATAAATCGAATCTAAAACATCTTTCCTAATTGGATATTAGATGGTCAACGTTTAATGTGACCAAAGACGACTCTCTCTAATCTTGTCTGTCACTGGAGCTACACCAACCTTTTTCACGGATATATTCGTTTCACATTTTGTCTCTAGGTGTAAAGCCACTCATCTATCTAAGCATTCTCATCTTAACAACACTCAACTTAGTTTTATGTTTCTCTTTTATATGCCAATATTTTGCGCCATAAAACATTGCATGTCTCACCACTATCTAAGTGTAAAACCACTCATCCACCTAAGCACTTTCATCATAACAACACTCTACTTAATTTTATTTTTCTCCTTTTTATGCCAACATTATGCGCCATAAAACACTGCAGATCTCATCACTGTCTTATAAAACTTTCTTTTAAGTAAAAGTGGTACTTTTCTATCACACAATAGGCTTGATGCATTCATCCCTTCAACCGTCCAACATGCATTCTTCTAATAACATCCACATCTATATCACCATCACTTTGAACGATAGACTCAAGATATCTAAAACATTTACTCCTTTTAATGACTTGATCACCGATTGTTGCAATCCTGTCACTAGATTTAGTACTACTAAAATTACATTAAATGAATTATTTTTAGATCTACTCGAACGAAAGTCTTTAGAATCTAAAGTTAACCTATATAATTCAAATTTTTTCTGAACTCTTTCTCGAGTTTATCCACAGAAAGGATATTATCAACAAATAATATACACCAAGGTACATTCTTCTGTAAATATTGGAGTAAGAATATGCATAACTAAGGCAAAAATATACAAGCTTAAAACTGATCGCTGATGTAATCCATTTGAAATAGAGAAATACCTGGCCAATCCTCATTCCATTCAAACATAGGTAATAGTTCTCTTATACATACTTTTAATAACTTGAATATAAGTCTTACCAACACCTTTCTTTTTTAGAAATTTTCAAAGAACTTCTCTTAGAACCTTATGTAGATCTTTCTTACTTACTATGTGCTTCTCTATCAAACCTCTCAATGCGTTAAATCCAAACTGATTTTGAGAAATTTTTGTATCACGTTCTAACCTATGTTCAATTACTGACATAGTTTTAATGTATGACACATTAACTTAATTCCTCTATAATTTGTGCACTCTTGTGCATCCCTTCTATTTTTAGAAATAGGGACCAAAATACTCTTCCTCCACTCAAATATCTATTTTAGCTTTTAAAATAGTATTAAAAAAGTTTAATAAGCCAAAAAATTCTTAAATCTTCTAAATATTTCTGCACTTCTATTGGATATCATCAAGTCCTACTAATTTTTTACCATTCACTTTCCTTAAAGCCTCTTCAAATTCTGTTTTACTAATCAGTTAAGTTCAATTACTCTCTCCCATAATTTTAATGTATCACAATTAACTTAATTTCTCTATAATTTGCATTCTTGTGTATCTTTTTTATTCTTAAAAATAGAGATCAAAATACTCTTCCTCCACTCATCATACAAATTTTTTAGTCTTTAAAATAATATTAAAAATATTAGTAATCCAAGAAATTCTCAAATATTTTAAATATTTTTACACTTCATTGACATACCATCATGTTCTATTGATTTTTCACCATTTATTTCTTAAAGCCTCCTCAACTTCTGTTTTATTATGCGACAGTAAAAATAAAAAAAANTAATCTATTTGATCCATTAGGTCATGAGCTATTCACTATGTCCATTGACCCTAAATGCTATTTTATGTTATGTAGGCCAACAATAGGAATAGAGTGTTTATATTAACAATTCACAAGGTAAAAACTGTTAATGTGAATGGGCAATCGAGTGAATGAGTTCTTTCGTAAATTGTTTTTTATGATGCAAAAAATGTGGTTAATGTTTATTATTGTGTGTTAAAGACTGCACCTACATGGGAATCATCAAGTAAGGTTCTTCCTTGAACGCTAATAATGCACACACATTGTTTGCTATCGATAATCAACCATAAGAAAATGACAAGTTGGCTTTAGGCACTCAAGAAGCTTCATTGATGTTGTAGTTAGAATAGTGTTTTGTTAGAAGAGAAAATGAAGTTTTAATAAGATATTCAAAATAAATAAATAAATAAAAACATAAAAGCCCCATAAATTTATTTGCAAGTGAGGTATAGGTTGCTTTAGGATTTTTTGAAATTATTGGTTGAGATGTTGGTGTGAAGAAAGCAATAAAGAATGCTTATCTTAAGAAGTGTGCTATCATGCTAATTGACTAATGTAATCCTAGAGTATTTTGATTTTATTTAGCATTCTTAAATAATCAATAACCATGGGAGACACCAAGCTGCCTTCAAGGATTGGAAATAAAATACCTAATTTACTGTCCATTGAGGCAAGCTTGAGAACAAATTTAAGTTTTTAAGAAAAAATATAATGGTGCTTGGGAAAATAGTTAAATGATTACACAGACATTTAATAAAAATTAAACATCGTATTGGCTAATTTTGTTAATACAAGAGCAACAATGACAAGTCTTTATCCCACTTAATAGGGTCAACTACATGGATCCTTTTTCTCCATTGTGCTCTATAGAATATCATATTTTCATTTAATTTCGTAAAAATAAATTGAATCTAAAACATCTTTCCTAATTGGATATTAGATGGTCAACGTTTAATGTGACCAAAGACGACTCTCTCTAATCTTGTCTGTCACTGGAGCTACACCAGCCTTTTTCACGGATATATTCGTTTCACATTTTGTCTCTAGGTGTAAAGCCACTCATCCATCTAAGCATTGTCATCTTAATAACACTCAACTTAGTTTTATGTTTCTCTTTTATATGCCAATATTTTGCGCCATAAAACATTGCAGGTCTCTCCACTATCTAAGTGTAAAACCACTCATCCACCTAAGCACTTTCATCTTAACAACACTCTACTTAATTTTATTTTTCTCTTTTTTATGCCAACATTATGCGCCATAAAACATTGCAGATCTCATCACTATCTTATAAAACTTTCTTTTAAGTAAAAGTGGTACTTTTCTATCACACAATAGGCTTGATGCATTCATCCCTTCAACCGTCCAACATGCATTCTTCTAATAACATCCACATCTATATCACCATCACTTTGAACGATAGACTCAATATATCTAAAACGTTTACTTCTTTTAATGACTTGATCACCGATTGTTAGCAATCCTGTCACTAGATTTAGTACTGCTAAAATTACATTAAATGAATTATTTTTAGATCTACTCGAACGAAAGTATTTAGAATCTAAAGTTGACCTACATAATTCAAATTTTTTCTGAACTCTTTCTCGAGTTTATCCACAGAAAGGATATTATCAACAAAAAGCATACACCAAGGTACATTCTTCTGTAAATGTTCAAGCAAGAATATGCATAACTAAGGCGAAAATATACGAGCTTAAAACTGATCGCTGATGTAATCCATTTGAAATAGAGAAATACCTGGCCAATCCTCATTCCATTCGAACATAGGTAATAGTTCTCTTATACATACTTTTAATAAATAGAATATAAGTCTTACCAACACCTTTCTTTTTTAGAAATTTTCAAAGAACTTCTCTTAGAACTTTATGTAGATCTTTCTTACTCTCTATGTGCTTCTTTATCAAACCTCTCAATGCTTTAAATCCAAACTGATTTTGAGAAATCTTTGTATTACGTTCTAACCTATGTTCAATTACTCACATAGTTTTAATGTATGAATTTACTTAATTCCTCTATAATTTGCGCACTCTTGTGCATCCCTTCTATTTTTAGAAATAGGGAACAAAATACTCTTCCTCCACTCAAATATCTGTTTTAGCTTTTAAAATAGTATTACAAAAGTTTAATAAGCCAAAAAATTCTTAAATCTTCTAAATATTTCTACATTTCTATTGGATATCATCAAGTCCTACTAATTTTTTACCATTCATTTTCTTTAAAGCCTCTTTAAATTCTGTTTTACTAATCAGTTAAGTTCAATTACTCTCTCCCATAATTTTAATGTATCACAATTAACTTAATTTCTCTATAATTTGCATTCTTGTGCATCTTTTTTATTCTTAAAAATAGAGATCAAAATACTCTTCCTCCACTCATCTGACATATTTTTTAGTCTTTAAAATAATATTAAAAATATTAGTAATCCAAGAAATTCTCAAATATTCTAAATATTTTTACACTTCTATTGACATACCATCATGTTCTTTTGATTTTTCACCATTTATTTCTTAAAGCCTCCTCAACTTCTGTTTTATTAATGCTACAGTAAAAATAAAAAGTTTTATGATTATTAATAATATTAAAATTAATAAAGTCGATTGTATTTTTNAAGATTCCTTTTCCCAAATTGCCTTTCAAGTAATGCAGTACCCTGTAGGCAGCATGAAGATCAAGTTCTCTTGAATCGTGCATGAATTGACTGATCATACTTACAGAATATGCTATGTCTGATCGAGTGTGAGCAATGTATATGAGTCTGCCAACCAATCTCTGGTACATTCTTTTATCCACTACTGGTTCTTCTTTAGCTTCTCCCAACTTATAGTTTGGATCTANTTTTATTTATAATAATTTTTTTTTCTTTTGTTTAGGGTTTAGGGTTTATGTAACTTGCTTAATAGCCCATTAATTTATCTCACATAATATTAACTTTTTCATGAATATCCCAAATCTTAAGATCATGAAACTTACTCAGAAAATTAATTTTATTTATATCTTTTAAGTGCCTTCATCTAATTTTATTATATTATTTTGTTGTATTTTTTATCTTACAACCATTCATCTTAAAATTCAAAAAGTAATAATCGATGTTGAGTACTTAAATTTTCACTTGAAATTACTTTACAATCTTTACAATCTCTACGTCTCTTTTTCTCATTAGAAAATAATCGTTTTGTCCTTTATTTGATTCATTTTTATAATTAATAATACGCTCACCTCTTTTCTTAAATAAAATATTAGCAACAGTAAATTTATAAGCTAAAATAAAATCAAATATGACTCTACCTTCTTTATTAGCCACTCCAAAATCGTTGGCACAATGAATATTTCTAAAATTTTTTCTTCAAGAGTTATCATTTGTATTAATTCTTCTAAGTCATTTTAAATTTTTTTTTAACATAAATCTAAACTTACTTAAGGAGTCTAATCATTTATTAAATTAAGAATATTAGCATCAATAAAATTTTAGAGCTACAATTCTATCTGAAATTCTATTAATATTTACTACATTATCTTTCAAACTCTTATCTATAATTACACATACGCAATTTCTAGTCTGATTTTCATATGAATACCGAAGTTTAAAATCTAAATTATCAATTTCCTTAATATTTTCTCTAACACATTTAATTTCTTAAATGTATAAGATATTTAAAATTTGTTAAAATTTAAAATTACTTAGAACGCATTTTATAGGTTGCGTGATGATTAGCATCACATTTGTTGCCACAAAATTTGAGTCAGAAAGATTGAAAATTATTTTTTTAATTAACTGATAGCTACCAAACATGTAAAATTTATGTCTAAAATTGATAAATTGGATCAACTTTCAATGTTCATGAAGCGGGCCTAAGTCAACAAACCATATTATTGATCTATTATTGATTGTGGTTATAGTGAGTAGTCGAGGGTTAGAACGCAACGCAAGCGTCAATGATGGTAAGGTTATCATCAATAAGTGATGCATCATAACTTAGTCCAGTAGTGATTAAAATGGACTAGATACAAAAATGAGATCTATTTTATCATATAGATTGTGGAGAATATGAATGAAAGACTAGGGAATTAGGGAACATGTTGATTAAAAGAAAGGATAAACACCACATTTATGAGATAAATTTCTTGAAAGAGAATTCTAAAGAAATTAAGAAAGCTCATTCACTTTTGTATGTTATGAAGGTTAATAATAGAATGGAGTAGGTATACTAGCAACTAACAGGTTAAAAATTTGTTCATGTGATAGGGGTTTAGCAACTGATTGATTTCCATTGTAAATTATTTTTCATGATGCCTTAATTGCGTTTAAGTTAACTCTCCTTTTTTAGATTTATAAATATTCTGAAAATGCGTATTATAGAAAGTCAATTCCTAGGTATCCCTTACTGTCCCTCAACTTATCTTTTACTAAAGTTGTTGAATTTAGAGGCTTATCCACTCTGGAGTTAACTTAATCCTAGCCTAGGGCTTGGCTTTCATCTATTTGACTCATTGGGTCATGCAACATTAACTAGGTTTATTGACTATAGACACTATTGTATATTTTGAAGGTTGAAAATTAGAATGGAGCAGCTTTATCAGTGATTAACAAGTTAAGAAACAGAAGTGGTAAGCAAGTGATTGAATTATTTTCTAAACTATGTTTATGATACATGAAATGTGGTTAATGCTTATTATTGTGTGTCAGAGATTATGTCTACAAGGTAGTTATCAAGCGAGGTTCTTAATTGCACACAACTAACACAGACACCTTATCTATAGTTAATAGCCGACCATCGGAAATTGTGAGTTGGCTTTAGACACTCAAGAAGCTTATTTGATGCTATAGTTAGAATAATATTTTGTTAGAAGATACAATGAGATCTCGATACGATATTCAAAATGAAAAACCATAGAGTCCCATGCCTTTATTTTAAAGTATGGATTGCTTGAGAGTTCTTGAAAATGTTGGTTGAGATGTCACTATGAAAAATGCAACAGAGATAGAAAAGTGTATC
>JXCR01144177.1:29757-44425 GCA_002079205.1 Phalaenopsis hybrid cultivar | reverse complement strand
GGGGGGGGGGGGGGGGGGATTATTTGTGAATTGTGCATTTTGAAAACGCATCCCATTAGTTTGGTTCGAGCGCTTTGGTTGGCCCCCGTAAAACTCGCAATTTGATTTCTAAAGCACCGCGGCCCGCACCTAATGTACCGCGTTCGAGCGTTTCAAAGGGTTTTTACAGTACTTGCCCCTCCGCCTCCTCCGCTTTCCCTAGTTCGTGCCTTAACCTTCCTCAATCGCTTTCCCCATTTCATGCCCAAACGTTCCTCGCTCTGAGAAGAGACGTTCCTCACTCTGAGAAGGGGAGATCTATATCTATCGCGCCCTACTGTCGCGCTCTAAGGATATCTAACACTTTCTTCTCTCTTCTCCCATTCGATCCGATCCTTCTGTAAGATGTTGTCTTTGGTTACCGTAAGAATCAAGAGTTTAGTTGATGCCTTATCGTTGAAGTTTTCCGATTTTGTGATGCCTTATTTTTTTGGGAAGGGCTTGACATGGGAGGTTTTTGGGATTTCTGCTATCTACATGCAACCCGTGGTTGGATCGGTTTATCCTTGCATTTTTTTGTCGAGAAGGCCCTTTTTGATCTTACCTTTCTGTTAAAACGAAGAAACAATGTTTTGGGTATTTGTGCATTAACACTGTGGTTGTTGTTTTTAAAAAGGAGAAATTACACTGAGAGGAGATCAAGATCATTGCATTTACAGTGCGATTGTTGTTTCGGTACTTGTTGTTAAAACGATGGAGCAATGCATTTCCTCATTTGAGCATTTACAGTCCGGAATGGGTATTTGTTTTGCAAATGCAAATTTTGAAAGTTTAAAAAAAATATATCTAGATTTATTGGGATATTCTTTAGGGTTAGCTTTTCTTTAGCACTCTATGAGCATCTCATCATATATTCTGATAATGATGTAGGTGTTTCATATTATTAATTTGTTCAAGGCTCCTGGCTTTGTATAGCCTAATCCTTCTTAACAGCCTTTAGTACCCATATATGTGAATGTTTCTTTGTTGAAGGCAATTTCTTGATATGTTCTATTTGTGATATGCAGTTATCATGGCAGCTTGGATGGCCCTCCTTATGGGCAATTCTTTATTCACCCGCTGATATACAGTTATCATGGCAGTTATATATATAGTTTGATCTATTTTTGATATATGGCTTGAATGTTATTGGTTCTGCAATCACTTAACATAAGTAAAATTCTGTTGAAGTGAATAAGGCATACTGTTGAAATGGGGCACTTGGTGATATATAGCTTGAATTTGTTTGGCAGCATGTCATATCTTTGAAATGGGGCATTTGGTGGAAGCTTGAAAATTATAGCCATGCCTGTTATGTTGAGTTATTTTTTCTTATCTTCCTGATTAAATTCTGTTGAAATATATTTTTGATAATCTTTTAATGTGTGTTGTCATTTGGTTTTGAAGGCAATAATGCATACTATCATTTGGTGAGTTTGGGATAAGGCATACTATAATTTGGTTTTGAAGGCAATAAGTCCTCTTTACTATGGTGATTGAACACATATATATTAGGCACCATTTCAAGACATATATTATAAGTGCTATTTACGTGGGATAAGGCATTTGGTTTTGAAGACAGTTTTCCGTGACATTTATGAATAAGAATGTGGCTGTTTATATGCAGTTATATTTATAGAGCTACAGCTATATTTTGATAAAATGTTGGGCCTTAATTGAAAGGAGGTTTTGTTTGCTGCATTTACATAGCTGTTGGAAGTTCTGTTTGCTTTATAAAGTTAGAAATACTTACGACATAAAATTATGGCTTAAAAAATGAGATGTTCACAAATGCTATGTTAGTTGTTATAACATTCTCCCTTTCTTTTTCTTACGATATTGCTCAGTATTGCCTGATATTTGATAGCATTCCTGAAGAATTGAATCATTTTCTTAATAGTATCATTATGACTAAGAACAAAGAAGCCTCTACTTTAGCTGTGGGATAAAAATGTCACAATCATTTTTTTGCAATTTATGTATTAAGGAGATTGAAATTGGTAATCGGCCTACCACCTATTTTAACAAAGAAGGGTGACAAAATATTTCCAATAAGTTCAAGGAAATGATAAGCCGTGAGTATGACAGGTTAAAATTCAAAAATAAGTGGAATCAGCTCAAAAAAGACTGGAAGTTATGGAATGAACTAAAACGAGGATCCACAGGATTGGGTTGGGATCTCATCAAACGTACTGTAGATGCTTCAAAAAAATGGTGGGCTGAGAAACTAGAGGTAATACTCCCCCCCATTCGGTTTATCCATTGCAATTTTTATTAATATGCCCTACTTCTCATTGCAGGCAGTGCTAAATGCGAAAAAATTTAAGGTGTGTGGAATTGACCCGAAATTGGAAGACAAATTGGATGTTATGTTTAAGGGTGTGGTAGCTATGGGGCAGAATACCTTCAACCCAAGTGAGTTCGGGTTCGATGGCATATCACTTGACTTGACACCTGATCCACTTATGGGTTCTGGTCAAGGTCCTAGCATAAACCCGAGGGAGCTCGAGTCCACAGGCCAATCAAAGAGGCGTAGGATGGAGAAAAAGATAAAAAACAAAGATGTATTCGTGCAAAGCTCAGTAGACCGACTGATAGAAGTATTTGCAGCTCCACAACCTGTTGAACCAGAAGTAGATGATCCCCGTGTTGATCGTTTTATGAATCTGTTAGAAGACATATTTGAAGTTATGGCTGATAACGATTTCTTTTTAAAATGTGTTAGGGTGCTTGAATGCCCAACAAAAAGACATATTTTCAAGAGGCTTTGGCCTGAGCTGCGCGTGCAATACTTGCGTCTTTCTATAAAAAATTGATTGTTGTATTTGTGAACTTTGCTTGATATGCCGGCTATTGTATTATGTTAGAGACCTTTACATGTTGAACTCGCTTTAGCATTATGAAGTTTGTGTTGTTTGATTGGTTAACAAATATTAGAACTACTTCTTAACCTACATTTTTGTTTATTTGTTCATGTGATGATTGTTTGATTTTTCGGGTTGAATCGATATCGAGAACGTCGCAAAAGAATGGTGGCTGCGATTGCTATATTATTTTTAGAATATGTCGGTCGTCATGCGGCTGGGTGCAATTTAATTTAGCGTAACATACTGTTTAGAAAATGCGGCTGGGTGTGATTTAATTTGAAGAAAATGGGGTCAAACTAATTTCATTGATTCCTATAGTTTGAATAATCGAGCTAAACATAAGTAATGTACCACCCTAAAAGGCAATACACTACTTGATAATAATTTCAATTGAATAAACTATAGAAATAAATGACTTATGTTTGATCTGCAAGTGTGCATGATGACCGACAAATTCCCCTATTCGATATGGAAGTCAAATAGGGTTTATTTTAAGACTGGGTTCTTTTAAGTTCCCTATAAGGGCAAGCCCCTATAGTTAATCACATCTTAAACGAACAGATCACTTAAGAAAACTCTCGATAAAAATCAGGAATCTTTTGTTTTCATGAATTTAAAAGGAAGGGTTTTCAACGAACATGATTGCGAAATTTTCAGTAGGGATTGGTTCAAAGGTCAAAGATTTAGTTTTAAGAATCAAAGGATGAAAGGTAGGGGAGATTAAAGATTCAGAATAGGTTCTTGGTAATCTTCCAAACTATCCTAATATTTGGCTCAATTTATGATGATATTAATTTAAGTTAACTCTTGTCAGTTTTACTAATTAGGGCTTAGATTTGTGTAAAGATGATTTACACAAAAAGCCTAGAAAGAGAGGGGGTTTTACATCGAGTGACTATCTCAGAATCCTAAAATAAGATAGGACATGCTGCATATCAAGACTATGCATGAGCCTAAAAAAGAGAGGTTTTATGTCATAAAAGACAGCCTTTGAATCCTAAGGATTGTTATTAAACTAAAGAAAGGGTATTGAACGAGCTGCCCACGAAGTCTGCTTCAAGTTCCATACTGAAATGTCTTCAAGTCTTCAGGTCCTCCAATCTTATTATTAAAAGTTTTATTTGTTTCGATAATTTTATAGCGAATTAATTAAAGGGTAGTGGAGGTATAGTTCAAACCTAGGCAAAGACTAGGTTCACTTAAGCTAAGTAATTCCCTAGTGTTATGATTTCTAGGTTCTCCCTAATCTAAATAACTTTTATTTCTTCATTATTTGTTCTTAACACATGCAATCTATGTTTGATAAAAGCAGTAAACGAACATGCATTGAGATACATAAAATAATAAATATAACAAATAAAGAAACAATGTTTTATCAAATTTTTATTAAATTTTAATTATTTAATTAGTGGTAATCTAGTCAAGATGTCTATGGCTTCGTCATCTCGGGTCGTCGGGTGCCCTAGTTTACTTAGTCCGAAAGGTGGTTTCCCACCAGGACCGGAAGATTCTTGTTAACATCCACAGAATGCATCGTTCAAGAAATCTTTGTAAACTAGAACAAAAAGGGGTTTAAGTTGCGTTATGTGATCTTTGTGATTAAGATTTGATTAATTCTTGAATTACTTTATCGATTTTAGGATTGAAATGTTTTAGGTTGTTTACATCTTGTTGTAGGATTTTAAGTGTTTTATTTTAGTTATTTTTGTTCACTTGTTATTACTTATGTGAAGTTTGCGACTTTGAAGCTGACTTAACCTCAAAGTCATGCTTTAAAACCTTGTTGCATTTGTTTTAGTTTAAGTTTAAGTTTTAATGTGTTTTATGTAAATTTTACCCCTCCCAATATGTTTTATTTTATTTCTTAATTGATGTTCAAGTTGAGGGGTTTAGGTTTAACTTAGGCTTAAGGTTTTACCTAAAAGGTTCTCCTGTGTTAAACCTATGGGTTAGGTTTTAACCTAAGGTTTAGGGTAGGTTTACTTTAAGATTAAGCTATGATTCAGGTTTGTTTTACCTAAAGATTAGGGTTGGATTAGGGTTAACTAACCTAAAGTTTAGGTTAACTAACCTAGGGTTTAGGTTAACTAATCATATTCCTTTAGGATTAACTAACCTAAGGTTTAGGTTAACTAATCTTATTCCTTTAGGGTTAACTAACCTAGGGTTTATGTTAACTAATCCTGATTTATGTTAATTAATCCTATTGGTTTAGGGCTAACTAACTTAGGGTTTAGTTAGCTAATCCTATTGATTTAGGGTTAACTAACCTAAAGTTTTGGTTTAGCTAATCCCATTGGTTTAGGGTTAACTAACCTAAGGTTTAGGTTAACTAATCCTATTGAATTAGAGTTAACTAACTTAAGATTTAGGTTAACTAATCATATTGATTTAGGGTTAATTAACCTAATGTTTAGGTTAACTAATCATATTAGTTTAGAGTTAACTAACCTAAGGTTTAGGCTTAACTAATCTTATTTGTTTAGAGTTAATTAACCTAAGGTTTCGGTTAACTAATCCTATTAGTTTAGGGTTAACTAACATAAGTTTAAATTAACTGATCCTATTGAATTAGAGTTAATTAACTTAAGTTTTAGGTTAATTAATCCTATTGGTTTAGGGTTAACTAACCTAAAGTTTAGGTTAATTAATCCTATTGGTTTAAAGTTAACTAACTTAAGGTTTTGGCTTAGCTGATCCTATGAATTAGGGTTAACTAACTTAAGATTTGGGTTAACTAATCCTATTGTTTTAGGATTAACTAACCTAAGGTTTATGTTAACTAATCCTATTGGTTTAGGGTTAACTAATCTAAGGTTTAGGTTAACTAATCCTAGTGTTTAGTCTGGCTAATCTTAGTGGTTAGGATCACTAATCCTAATGGTCTAGGTTAAGGCTAACCTAAGATTAAGGTTTAGTTTAGGATGAACTTAATATGTAGGTTAAACTAAACTAAAGTTCATGTTGACTAACCCTAAAATCCAAGAAGTATAGTCCGAATTAAATGATAAGATGACTTAAATCTCAAGTTTAAAATGGTTCAACTATTCAAATTGAATTTAGCTAAAGGTTAAGTTTTCCTAGGCTCCGTCTAAAGACTGGCTGGCTTAAAACCCTAAATGACTAAAATTAGACTTAATGGATGATTGACTCAATCCTTGAGTTGGCTAACCAGGTTTGTAATCAGGTTGAACCGGACTTAAAGAGAATTGGCTAGGTTGGACTTAGGTTGAGCTTGGGTTAGGTAAACTTAGCCTAAATTAAAACTGAACTTTAATTAACGTGTTTTAGTTATAAAAATTATTTTAAACATTATTTTAAAATTGTTAAACATCTGTTTATGGTCAAACGTTCAATCAAAGAGAGTTTTATAATTTTTATAATTTTTATAATTTGTAATTTACATAAATATGACGTTTCATTCAAAAATCAAAATACAAATATATAGACATTAAAATGTCTTGAAAAAACGAAAGAAGCTTTCCCTAAGGTTATTTAATATCTCTGCCAAATTTCATATTTTTCTCATTTATATTTTAATTTTTATGATTTAAATACTCTAAAAATTCAAAAATTAATTTAAAAATATTCACTTAATGAAAAATCGTGATTTCAGTTTTGACAAATTCTTATTTTTCTGAGTTCATAGCATCTTTCGGTTTATTTTTTTGAGTTTTCTATAAAAAGATATGCAATTTTGAAGTTTGATTATAATTTCTTAAATAAAATAAAATAAATAAATAAACACTGCAGTGTCATCTCCCTCACTCCCGCGATGAGAGCTGCGACGCACAGAGGAGAACCAACGGCCGAAACTTCTCGGAGTCTGTTCTTCACCGATTTTCAACCAAATGTCGCATTCTTGGGCTCGTTTTATTGAGCTCAAAGAGTAGATCGCATCCATATGGATACTTGGGTGTTTTGTAATCTACTTTTCGATCTGGAAGGGAGAGAATTTCGGGATTATCAATTTGATTTAAGACATATACCTGTGCCTAAGAGGTTTGTCCTCAATTAGGTTTGAATAAGTAGACATTTTTGAGCTTATCCAAGTCCTTGTTGCCTAGATTTGATGTGATTCTCGCGTCGGGTTGGAAGTTCGTCGGAGTTGGCTCGGCTTCGCTTGGAGGAGGTGCTAACGGCCGGGAGGAATATGAAAAATGATTGGCTTGGTCTCCTAAGGACCTAAGGAGCATAATATGACAATTTAGGCGAGTTTTGAAAGGGTTTTCTGTGCAAAATCGCAATGTGGTCGTGAGCTTCAAACGGGTTTTCCGGTGGAGGCGATGGTTTCCAGCAGCTGCGATGGGCTTGATTGTGTTCCTCAGGTCAAGGAGCACAACTTTGCTCAAGGGTGCAAGTGAGTTTTATGACTCTGAAAAATTGGGTTTCTTCTTTCTTCCTCCTCTTCTCTTCTTTTTTTTTCTTTCATTTTTGTCATCTTTAAGGCTAGATATTAGTCACTAAAGGAAAGACCCAAAACCCTCATCCAAAAGTGAGGTCATTAGAATATTATCGCTCTCCTATTCATCGAACACCACGCATGACCTCACCATTCATTGGGGACAAATGGATATGCGAGATGTTAGTTGGGCACCCAATAAGGTTCAACAACATCTTCTGGATGAGCGTACCAATTTTTCTGGATCTTTTGCATTAGCATCGAACCAACCGTGAGCTTCAAACGGGTTTTCCGGTGGAGGCGATGGCTTCCATCGGCTGCGATGGGTGTGGTTGTGTTCCTCAGGTCAAGGAGCACAACTTTGCTCAAGGGTGCAAGTGGGTTTTATGACTATGAAAAATTGGGTTTCTTCTTTCCTCCTCTTCTCTTCTTTTTTTTTTCTTTCATTTTTGCCATCTTTAAGGTTAGATCCTAGTCACTAAAGGAAAGACCCAAAACCCTCATCTAAAAGTGAGGTCATTAGAATATTATCGCTCTCCTATTCATCGAACACCACACATGACCTCGCCGTTCATTGGGGATAAATGGGTATGCGAGATGTTAGCTGGGCATCCAATAAGGTTCAACAACATCTTTTGGATGAGCGTACCAATTTTTCTGGATCTTTTGCATTAGCTTCGAATCAACCATGAGCTTGAAGGTTTGTCAAGGACTACCACAAGGGAGGTTTTAGCAATTACTTTATACATTTTATCTCAAAATGAATCGATCAGAGGAGCTATGGAACGATTCCAGCATTCCTCTGAGACATTCAGTCGATACTTCTCTGAATGATTGAAATCACTAATTAGTCTAGCCACCAAAATAATTAAGCCAGAAGATCCTTCATTTTGTATACTCCTGAAAAAATAGCAAGTGACGAACGCTACATGCCATATTTCAATGTGAGTTTCTTTATTTATGATAGCATTTGCCTAACCATTGTTCTTCCACATTGACTTCAAAACAGTAACATTTCCTCACATAACTGCATAGGTGCAGTTGATGGTACACATGTGGATGCACGACTCCCGCATGATGAGAAAGTGACTTACATCGGTCGTTGTGGTTCTCCAACCCAAAATGTTATGGTCGTTTGTGATTTTAACATGTGTTTTACATTTGTGATGACTGGATGGGAAGGTAGTGCTCATGACAGCCGCCATTTTACGTATGCAATAAGAAATGTCAGACAACGCTTCCCCCACCCACCTCCAGGTTGACATACTTTTGTTGAACCTATTAGTTTTAATTTGTACGGCTTAGTAAAGAAAAATAACGCTTCCTTGAAAGAAAAATATTATTTGGTAGATGTCGGTTATCCCTTACAGAGAGGTTATTTGAAGTCATTTCCTAACACCAAATACCACATTCCTGATTTTGAGAGATCAAGCAGCATTGCTCATGGTAGAAAGAAAATTTTTAATAAACGTTATTCATCTCTGCGTGGCGTTATCGAAAGAACATTTGGTGTCTGGAAAAAAAATGGGTCATCCTTCGCGATATGTCTACGTACCCTTTTCCAAAACAAGTTCATATTGTGCTGGCCACGATGACGCTCCACAATTTTATTAGACGACATCCATCTAGATCAGACAGACTTCAATATGGCTGACGCCGACGAGATGCATATCCCTGCAAAAGCATTTGAATGTCAGATTGGTCAGTCTATTCCTGAAAAAGTTATAGGAACCCATGAATTTGAGATCCAAGAAGGTGAAGGTGCAGCAGAGATGGCTGCCTTGAGAGAGCGTATCACGGATGATTTATGCAACTCTTAACTGAACTCAACTATAGAATTTTTCTTTTCTATAATATCTTTTTTGTTGAGCTGCTATTAAATGCTTATGGAGTATACATTTATGCATTTAGAATGATGAGCTGCAGTTATATATTAAACAAATGTTTTTAAATGCTTAATGAGTATGTGTTAAAGCTGCTTTTAAATGCTTAGTTTCATACAGAAGGCAATATGAATGTGTTTAGGCTGCAGTTACAGCAACAAGCTCCTTTTTTGCAGTAAATTGATGTCCACAGTTTTCTGTACCATATATGCTTACAGTTTTGTGCCAAAATTTTTTCAATGCTCTTGTTGAAAACAAATTCTGCACCATTAATCTTTAGTTGTATACAAGTGAATGAGTTTGTTTTGTTGTTTGTGGATCCAAGTTGTAACATTAGAGGAGTCTTCATACGGCTTGGAATGATTGGTGTTGAGCTTGTTTTGTTCTTCAATGCTCACTGTCGTTTGTTCATCCGTGTAGTTTTGAAAGACAGATGATGTATTGAGCTGCAGTTATGAGCAGCTTTGAAATATCCTGGATATCACTATTTATTTATGAATTGCAGTTATGAATTGCAGTTATGAGCTGTAGCTATTGAATTGAAGCATGGAATTGTTTTGGTTGGATGGAATGGCTATCATTGCGGAGGTCTTTATTTATTTACCCCTTCACGGCATTGTGAGGCTTTTGGAATTGAATTATTTATACAAGAATTGATTTATTTATTTATTCATTTATTTATTTCATCTGTTGGAAAAATTTACATCCGTAACACACAATTCTTGTGTATTTACTATATGACAGACATGCATTACATTATACGACAGACATGCATTACATTATACTTTAAAAGTGGCTGGTATGACAGGCATGCGTATGAAATTCTTTTATATGGTAGGCATGCATTCTTTTATATGGCTGGCATGCATTCTTTTTTGGATGATGGAATTGTTGGAGAGGGGAAACTGCTTCTAAATGTTCCATGATAAATATGTAATATGCTGCAGTTTTTGGGAAAGCTTACTGTTGTGAATATTGATGCCATTTCGGAGAGCTTACTGTTGTGAAAGCTCATAGTTTTATTGGGGCAGTTTGATGTCATTTTGGAAAGCTATGATAAATATTGATGCCATTTTGGAAATATACAAGTGCTATGATAAATATTTGGGGCAGCTTGATGTCATTTTGGGGCAGTTTAATATACAAGTGCTATGATAAATATTGATGTCATTTTAGAAAGCTTACTGTTGTGAAAGGTCATAGTTCTTGCCATCAATGGAGTTTGGCTACATATGTAATATGCTGCAGTTTTTTGTTTAATGTGTTGCTTTTTTATTTGGAAAATTTACATACATAGCACACAAATCTTCTGTATTTACTCTGCACAAATCTTCTGTATTTACTCTGCAATGTATATGTTCAATTCATTTGATCACCTCAAACTACTTCCTGCTTTGCAAATATGTTTGAATATATAGATTAATGGTGCAATTGCTATTAAATAGATTTGTCCAATTTATTTTTTATCTGAGTACTGATTGTATTGACATAATGGTGGAGCAGTTTGGATGACTACAGAAATTTGTTGTTGGTAAGTATACTTTATATATTTCCCAAATTTTTGGATCGATTTATTCTATTTTTAATAACTGCAGGACAATGAGTTCAAGATATTCTGGGAAGTCCGAGAAAATGATGTGTCGGTGCGAACTACCATCCTTCCTACTCACGTCACGCCAGACACATAGCTTCGAGAGACAATTTTATAGGTGCTCGCGGTGAGCAAAACGATAGGAGGACTGCAAATTCTTCAGGTGGGCCGACAGAGAGTCTGTTTCTATGATATCCTAGATGGACACCCCGACTCGGAGTTCGTCAATATCAACATTTCAGAACACCGCATCTGGTTCAACTGCTTTCATTTCTACTGTATCCCAGTCAGACATGTTTGCTCAGGGTTCTGGAGTGTCAAAGCCGGGCACAGTGGGATGTGATATGCTGCTACATGTTAAAGTTAATATCATTATTTTTTTCCTTGTGATTTTGACATATTATTTTTTCTTCTTTGTTGGGTCTCATTATAGTATATACTAGTGCGTTATGGTGTATTTCACATTTGTTTAAATAATTTTGTATTTCTGATGTAATCTGAAATATTTGAGTGATATAAATATTTTGTATTTTCACATATGTTTTTCAATCTTCCCATTCTCCTTTGTATGATTGTGTTAGGAATGTTAATAAATTTGTAAAAAAAATTTCAAATAAGTTGTTTACAAAAAGCACAAAAAAAAAAACAGTTGCAGCTTATTCAGAACAGGGGCAATTTAGTCATTTATTCAGAATCAGTTGTTCTCAAAACGCACAAACCAAACTAACAGACAGATTATCCGGATCAGCTGCTTATCACCAGATTATTAGAATGAGCAGCTTATCAGAATAAGATGGATAAGCTGCAGCTGCCCCAAACATACCCTAAGTTAAGAGTTGTCGAGATGAGAATGATTAGGTGGATGAGCAGCTTTTCACTTAGAGACAATGTGAAATGAATATATTTGTGATAGGGGTTTGTGTAGCTCAAGAGAGCTTAAATGTCGACCATCTGATGATCTGATTGGAGAGTAGATATTTTAGATTCAACTTATGTTAAGAAAGGCAAAGGTGGACTTAGAAATACTTGGCATATTGTATAAAAAATGATCTTAATTTATTATAATTAAATGAAATATGATACTCAATAGAGAAAAAAGCTTCGTATAGCCGACCCCACTTAATGGGATAAATGTTTATTGTTGTTTTTGTTGTTGCGCCTAATAAAAACAGAAAAAAAATATTTATATTTATATTTATTTTACAAACAACTAAAAACTTTTAAATTTACTGAATACATTACAATTAGAGTGCTCTATAATTATTTTACCCTACATTTTTTTTCTTACATTATTTTTTTATTATTATATTAATAAAAACGTGGACAAGTTTACAACTCTTACAGCTCCGTGGCAGCCAAACTACGACCGAAGATCCTGACGCCGTTGCGTCACCGTCGACCTGCTCCGAGCTATCGCCACCATTCACTCGGCAGCAAAACACCTCCCCCGCTTTGACAACGACGAGCAGAGAGACAAATTTTTTGTTAAAAAAAAATATCCCCTTTTGCTCTAATCCTTATCTTCCTCTTGTTTGACCTTAATAAAAAATAAATCTTTCTCCTCNATATTAATAAAAACGTGGACAAGTTTACAACTCTTACAGCTCCGTGGCAGCCAAACTACGACCGAAGATCCTTACGCCGTTGCGTCACCGTCAACCTCCTCCGAGCTATCGCCACCATTCACTGGGCAGCAAAACACCTCCCCCGCTTTGACAACGACGAGCACAGAGACAAATTTTTTGTTAAAAAAAAATATCCCCTTTTGCTCTAATCCTTATCTCCCTCTTGTTTGACCTTAATAAAAAATAAATCTTTCTCCTTTCTTCCAGATTTTTCTTCAGTTATGAACTAGTCGCAATCCCCGTCCCCAGTTATGTTCGCTGTGATTGCTTTAGCTTGCAACTGTAACATCACCTTCCTCTGTAATTCTCTTCTTTCTCTTGATTCATTTGTAACCCCCCTTTTCCGATTTTAAAAAAGCAATCTTTATCATCCAGAAAGTCAATCTGTCACTCACTTCGAGATTTTCCTGCATCAATGGCGCTTTAAAGACCCCTCCCTATAGTTCATTAATACCCTAAACCCTGAACAGTTTAGAAGCAACGGTCCTAAAACTCATAGATTCAAAAGAAGGATTTTTTAGCTCCTGATGTATTTATATGGTTTTTGCATTTTGAGAAAGACTTTCTAATTCTTCTTCCATTTGATCTCCATCCCAGCTCTTTTCCGATTCTTAAGCTGGGTTTGAGCGTAGCACACCCCCTCTGTTTGCTCCAAACTTCATCACTTTTCATCTCTGGTTTGATCATCTGGCTTATGCAACCCAACATCTCAGCTTCTAAAAAAAATGAAACCTTTGTCTAAAAACTAGATTTTTCTGCCCCAAAAATCCCATTTTTGAGCTTTGAGGATGACCGGTGGAGCTATGGTGAAGTCCTATGAGATGAAGGCATTGATTTCATATTGGGCGTTGATGGTGGGTGTTGCTGGTGGGATTGGCGCCAACTGGGGGACTCAGGCGAGCCATCCATTGCCGCCGAGCACAGTGGTTCGGATGCTGAAGGAGGACGGGGTGAAACAGGTGAAGCTTTTTGATGCGGAGGAGGGGACGATGAATGCTCTCAAGGACAGCGGGATTGAGGTGATGGTGGGGATCCCCAACGACATGCTGGCGATGCTGGCGACGAGCACCAAGACGGCGGAGAAGTGGGTGTCGCAGAATGCATCCAGCTACATCGATGATGGAGTTAATATCAGGTTAATTCTTTTCTTGAGTTGTGGTTTGGAAAGAAAATTTGGGCATTTGCATAGATACCACCTAATTCCTATGTATTTACATCTCTGATATCTAGACTTTGGGTTTTTACATTTCTACCACCCATATGACCATATATGTCCTGCGATTGAGGTGCTTGATATATAAATAGATAGAAATTGAGTGGTATGTGTGACCCAAGAAAATTTGCAGCATGTGATCTTTTATTTTTGGCTGCAGATAGGGTTTAATTAAATGAGGATTTAGTGATAGGGTTTAATTAAATGAGGATTTAGTAAATCCTAGGAGNTGTATTGATAAAGATAATTTAATATACTTCCTGAGTTCAGTGAAGCAAACCGAGATACCACTTAGTTATTATGTGAATCCAAAATTATATTATTTATATTCATCAACTGTTGAATTGAAATTTACGATTATGCTGGATAAGCTCCATCTATAATTTTTTTTTAAGTTATGTTACAATGTTGGTGTGACCTTTCTTATATGCACATCAATTTAGTTCCAGTGAAGTTGTAGTTTGGGTAGTGGTCTTTCCATGTTTGATTCATATCACAAATATTTGAAAAGTGGGAAGAGTGACAATTCAACCACGTTAACATGAAAGTAAAGAAATTATTATTGATTATGCTTGAACCATTGTCTTTTTTCTTTCTTTTGGCATTAAAGATGCTTTTAGTCATTAGATAGACATATAATTTTATGGATATAACATTATGTTTTACCTTTTCTATCCAATCATTATCTTGTTTCACACTCTCTATATCATTCATGTTTATGGGATTACTCTTAGCCATAATCTTTTATATCACATAAAAAATGTCATTATTTTTTCCTTAAATTTAAATACACCGTGTTATGCATAGGAAGGGGGCATACATGTAAAACTTAAAGTTTAGGGTTTAGAGATGTAAGTACATAAGAATTGGTATGCAGCATTGGTAGCTCTTTTTAATGTTGCTTTGCCAACGACTTGATCTTACAAGTACTCAAAATGTGTATTTCTGATGACATTTTATTGTGTATTATTCCTCATTTAATCTTCCTGAAATTGGTTTCTGGAATATGTTTTCACAAAGGAAGTTTAAGCTGCTGAAGTAATGTGGTGTCAGATAGCTCAACAACATA
>JXCR01144177.1:16465-29740 GCA_002079205.1 Phalaenopsis hybrid cultivar | reverse complement strand
GAAAACTATCGCTTAGATTGAAAGAAAAGTTTTATAAAATGATGGTGAGACCGCAATGTTCTATGGCGCTGAATGTTGGCCTTTAAAAGAGAAATATAAAACTAAGTTAAGTGTTGTCGAGATGAGAATGATTGGGTGGATGAGCAGCTTTTCACTTAGAGACAAAATGCGAAATGAATATATTCGTGATAGGGGTTGGTGTAGCTCCAGTGACAGACAAAATTAGAGAGAGCTTAAACGTCGACCATTTGATGATCTGATTGGAGAGGAGATGTTTTAGATTCAACTTATGATAAGAAAGGCAAAGGTGGACTTAGAAATACTTAGGCATATTGTATAAAAAAATGATCTTAATTTATTATAATTAAATGAAAATATGATACTCAATGGAGAAAAAAACTTCGTATAGCCGACCCCACTTAATGGGATAAATGTTTGTTGTTGTTGTTGTTGCGCCTAATAAAGCAAAAAAAAATATTTATATTTATATTTATTTTACAAACAACCAAAAACTTTAAAATTTACTGAATACATTACAATTAGAGTACTCTATAATTATTTTACCCTACATTTTTTTTCTTACATTATTTTTTTATTATTATATTAATAAAAACGTGGACAAGTTTACAACTCTTACAGCTCCGTGGCAGCCAAACTACGACCGAAGATCCTTACGCCGTTGCGTCACCGTCAACCTCCTCCGAGCTATCGCCACCATTCACTGGGCAGCAAAACACCTCCCCCGCTTTGACAACGACGAGCACAGAGACAAATTTTTTGTTAAAAAAAAATATCCCCTTTTGCTCTAATCCTTATCTCCCTCTTGTTTGACCTTAATAAAAAATAAATCTTTCTCCTTTCTTCCAGATTTTTCTTCAGTTATGAACTAGTCGCAATCCCCGTCCCCAGTTATGTTCGCTGTGATTGCTTTAGCTTGCAACTGTAACATCACCTTCCTCTGTAATTCTCTTCTTTCTCTTGATTCATTTGTAATCCCCCTTTTCCACTTTTAAAAAAGCAATCTTTATCATCGAGAAAGTCAATCTGTCACTCACTTCGAGATTTTCGTGCATCAATGGCGCTTTAAAGACCCCTCCCTACAGTTCATTAATACCCTAAACCCTGAACAGTTTAGAAGCAACGGTCCTAAAACTCATAGATTCAAAAGAAGGATTTTTTAGCTCCTGATGTATTTATATGGTTTTTGCATTTTGAGAAAGACTTTCTAATTCTTCTTCCATTTGATCTCCATCCCAGCTCTTTTCCGATTCTTAAGCTGGGTTTGAGCGTAGCACACCCCCTCTGTTTGCTCCAAACTTCATCACTTTTCATCTCTGGTTTGATCATCTGGCTTATGCAACCCAACATCTCAGCTTCTAAAAAAAATGAAACCTTTGTCTAAAAACTAGATTTTTCTGCCCCAAAAATCCCATTTTTGAGCTTTGAGGATGACCGGTGGAGCTATGGTGAAGTCCTATGAGATGAAGGCATTGATTTCATATTGGGCGTTGATGGTGGGTGTTGCTGGTGGGATTGGCGCCAACTGGGGGACTCAGGCGAGCCATCCATTGCCGCCGAGCACAGTGGTTCGGATGCTGAAGGAGGACGGGGTGAAACAGGTGAAGCTTTTTGATGCGGAGGAGGGGACGATGAATGCTCTCAAGGACAGCGGGATTGAGGTGATGGTGGGGATCCCCAACGACATGCTGGCGATGCTGGCGACGAGCACCAAGACGGCGGAGAAGTGGGTGTCGCAGAATGCATCCAGCTACATCGATGATGGAGTTAATATCAGGTTAATTCTTTTCTTGAGTTGTGATTTGGAAAGAAAATTTGGGCATTTGCATAGATACCACCTAATTCCTATGTATTTACATCTCTGATATCTAGACTTTGGGTTTTTACATTTCTACCACCCATATGACCATATATGTCCTGCGATTGAGGTGCTTGATATATAAATAGATAGAAATTGAGTGGTATGTGTGACCCAAGAAAATTTGCAGCATGTGATCTTTTATTTTTGGCTGCAGATAGGGTTTAATTAAATGAGGATTTAGTGATAGGGTTTAATTAAATGAGGATTTAGTAAATCCTAGGAGCCTGAAAAACAATTTGGCTTGATGGCTGCGGGATATGGTTAAATTATGATAAATTATTTGGATTTTGTTTTCAACATTTGAGGTTTGAATTAAATTTGTGCGGTGATTTGATGTGCTGAAGTTAATTAATATGTTGTTTAGAGGTTAATAACATTTTATTTAGATAATTACTTAAGAGTAATAATAGTTTACTTGGTTGGGTTAAAGTGTTTAAAGCAAAAAATAAGTAATTAATCATAAATGTTGATTAGTATAATAATAAAGCTAATTAGGATGATTTGAATTATTAGTTTAAGATGTTAGTATTTCATAATTAATGTAGTTAGATAAATGATAATTAATTAGACATGGAATGTACTAAATGTTATTGTAGGTAGCTGTTGAAGGCTAATTTTGGAATAGGGAATCATTAAAAATTTCAAATAAGAATTTTCTTAACCAATTTTTATTTAAAACTGAAGTATAGAAAGTTGGAACACATGCCATGAGTGTGGGATACCCATTGGTGAGACACTTTGCAGTGGAAAGGAGAGGAGAAGAAAAAGAGACAAAAAGGAGATGATATCTATGCCTTCAAAGTTTAGAGTGAAGTGAACAAGATAGGAGCGAACCCCTGCATAAATTGACTCAAGGTTTTAATAAGCATGGTTCTTCTAGGATTTATTAAATCCTTAATTCAGTACAAGATGTAGAGACAATTGGATTACAAGGGTTGTAGCATTTATTAACCTAAAAAAACTAAATGGCAAGATTTAGGTGAAATCCTGATTAAATTGAGATTAAGTCTTGCCACCAAGCATCTCCTAAATAGTTAATTTTTTAATATGGAAGTTGATGGAGTGGTTAGATTGTTGTGGGCTCAACATAAGCAACCTTTTGTGAATTTTTTTTTCCTTTCGATATGCATGTTGCGAGAATTAAGATGAACTAGCTATCAAGCAATAAGTAATCACCATGCTAGCTTGTCAATTATTACCGAGTAATTGTGCAACTACTAAAATATCAGAGTCAAGACCAAGAACTCATTTAGAGATTTGAGTGTTTAGCGGTTAAATAGGACATCCAATACTTCTTTTGGAGACTTTTTTTTTAGCAAATGAGAGTGACATAAGAAATTCCTTTTTTTTTTTAATTCCAAAGAATCAAAAGACATCCAATACTTAACTTCTTTGATTNGAACTCATTTAGAGATTTGAGTGTTTAGCGGTTAAATAGGACATCCAATACTTCTTTTGGAGACTTTTTTTTAGCAAATGAGAGTGGCATAAGAAATTCCTTTTTTTTTAATTCCAAAGAATCAAAAGACATCCAATACTTAACTTCTTTGATATATTTGCGGGAGCTTTTTTCTTTTTAAATACCATATTCTCTTCCCTTAGTGTGTACTCAAATGCCCCACAACATCAATATGACATGAGGATTGGGCGAACACGACTTGTGAAGCAAGATTGGGTTGATGAGGTTTGTAAAAGTGGGTGGAGGTGGCTAGGGTTATTGTTTGATTGAGAAGAGGGGGATTTGAGACAAAATGAGTGCTTTATGTATGTGTATGTGTGTGTGTGTGTGTNGGTTATTGTTTGATTGAGAAGAGGGGGGATTTGAGACAAAATGAGAGCTTTATGTATGTGTATGTGTGTGTGTGTGTGAGAGAGAGAGAGATAGAGCAATTGCAATTATTTAACACCTTTAATATTTCATTCAATAGGTTTACAAAAGACTTGTAATTATGAATCACAAAGAGATCATTATGTAGAATAACATCTAAAATAAGCAATCACATTATCGACCAATCAAATTAGAAAGCTTGGGAAGTGGCCTTGATTGAAGTCTTTCATGTCTTCATGTCAAGGGTTGGTCGAGGAAAATAGGCAAGTAAGTGGAACCACATTGTAGCACATACTGAAATCCATAGAAGGAGGCATGTGATTCAATCCAATCCATACAATGGACTCGGTGGAGCACGAGGTAGACTATGCCGTAGGCACCAGCCTAACATTATTCCCCTCTAAATTACTAAATTGTGTAGTTCCCATGAGTTTGATATGCAACATTTTGCACATGGGAGAATATCACAACCCTAAATAATTCATTTAGTAGTTTATCAATCACCGGAGTGAAAAATTTGTCAGGAACTATTTTTTTTAATTCATTGTCTGATAATCTTAAATAGAAATGCCAACTCTCACGCTTCTTTACTAGCAAGATTGGACTAGAAGGGGCTCACACTAGGCTATATGATCTCGACCTCCAACATCTCCTGTATCAATCTCTCGATCTCGTTCTTCTGTAACCCCCATGCTAAGGGTTATTGCATGCTTGTGTTCTCTTCGAGGCAGCAGTCCACATGACAACTGAAAAACTTCTAAAAATTGTTGGAGTTGTTAGATAGGTGTCAGAATCTCCATCAACTCCATGTCATGACTCTTCCATGTGATAAACCCAACCATAGACATCATCTCCTTTTATTTGGTATCTTCAGCTTCCTTTTGCATTAGTCTTCTCCCCAGTTTTCTCAACTGAAGCTCATTCTACTCATGAAGCGGGGGTTGAGTTTCCTTCATTGGCCCATATTGATTTTCCTTCTTCCATAAGTTTGATTCACCCCATAATCAGCTCACCCATCCCCAAAGACTCCTGAATCGCCTTCCACCCAGAAGGTAGTCGCAACAAAATTCACTAGAGCAGTTGGATGTAGCCCTCCGTCGAGGTCCCACCAACCGTGGTTTCGTGTTTTACGCCAAAGTCCTTCAAATCGATCTATTCCAGCCCCAAATAGCACGTGGTTTTGTTCCTCCTATTGTCACTCGTTCAAATCTCTAGATGTCAAGCAATTCCCTCTATATAGTGCCACTCAAATATACTCCCGACTTTGCTCCATCCCACCTGCTTTCGTTCGTTCCCGCCATTCGGATGTCTCACAAATCTTTCCAATTGATGTCGCTCACGTCCACTCCAGATGTTGTCACTAGATCCTACAGTGGGAGGAGGTGATTTTGTGTGAAACTTTACGATCTTCTTCAGTATTACTTTCAGGGCTATGAATATCTCCCCTTTATAGACAAAATCACCCCTCCAAATGCTCTTCCACCACAAATCCAATTTGTCTCAACTCCCCCTCAGCAATGCATATATTTTTTTTTACCTCATTACTCCCATTATGATTTTCAATCACTAAAGCTAAACTCTTGTGCGTTGAGATCCTATGCTCGACTTCCTAGATAGCCTGAATCATGATTGTACCGCAAGGTCGTAAGCCGAGATCCCGTCCTACATGTTGCCATCCTCTTTGACTTCCCTCGACTGTATCTTAACGTTCAGTCACGAGGGTGATCACATCACTGGCTTCTCAGCACGACTGTATCACAAGATTCGCCACAAAGGCAAATGCGATCCTATTTTTAGCTCCGAGCAGCGAAAGGAGGGAACGACGTAGGATAGATAGCGACAGCGTTTACCCATCTTCGATGTGCTTCCGATGGCAGGAAATGAGTTCTCTTCCCGACGTTGAGGCAACTATTGGTATATTCACTGTCACGTCTTTTAAATGCGAGCAAGAATCATTTCGATGACAATTTAATAGGAATTTTTCAGAAATAAGGTTTTAACAAAGCATCTACAATTTGAGGGATATATGATCTCTACCAAACTCCAATCCTAAGATCTAACACAACAATCACACATGTATAACCGAATCCTAAACATATTAGCCCTATTTATATCCCACAATAATAACTAGCAAATGAGTAAATTGGCATTTTTAGTCTTTAGCCTAACATCAGTCTTCAAACTATGGGTTCGACATCGACTGAGTGGAGCACGAGGCGGATGGTGCCATATGTGTTGGTCTAACAAATTGCACTTTGATTTGCAATGATGACTAACAAACTTGCATCAGACCCCTTTTTTCCTTTGAAAATGATCTTGACAAAACAGAGTTTGATGTCGTTTTTTACTTTTTATTTCTAGCATTTTTTAAGTTTGATAATCATCCTTTATCTATACCCTCGAATCTATCTCTCCCAACAACACCTAGAACAATCCCAATAAAATCATTGAAGTTTAGCTTCAAAGTTAAACAAGTCACTGAAACAAGTCCTTTTATTATTGGATTGGTCGGCGTCATCATAATTTTTATGAGATGAAATAACAGTGAAAACTCTGGAATTAAAAGCTATAAAAGTATGAAAATTATATTGATTATGAATCCCTCATCCAATAAAACCGGAAACATTAAGACACTTGATCATTTCACCCTTAAAGAAAACTTTTTTATAGCAACAATGCAGTAAATTGCTAACCAACAACAAATTGAGAACTTTTCTAGAAAAGTATATTTTGAGAAAAAAATTTAACATCTTTTAGAGGCTACATAAGAGTAGTAGGTGTGCATGTGTGTGTGTGTCTATATATATATAACCATATAATTAGTTCGATGAACAATAAAATCAACAAAAGAAAGAGCAAAAAATTTTGTGAAAAATCTAAGATAATAAAAACCACGTGCAGAAAATGAGATTTTACTATGTCAAATAGGAAATTTTGAGCGGAGATTGTTGGCTAACATAAAACTAAACTAAAAAAAAAGTGAATGACTTGTGCAGCAGAGGTATCTATGGGTTTTTCCAATGTCATTTTAAAAAAAAATACTTAAGAGAAATCAATAAAGTAATATCACTTAAATTGTAATATAAAATTGATTATATGATCTTTTTTAAGGTCAAAGGATGTATCTATCTTAATCTAAAGCTTCACATGTCAGCTAGACCTCTCCTTTTGAGCATCATCATTAGCTCATATAATAGATGTTGTATGTAATATGACAGACCCATCAGATACAACATCTCTGCCAATAATCATTTTTTTCTATTTCAAGAGACCATAACTTGTAGCATTGAAATCCAATTTTATAATCAAGAAATACACATATAAGTTTTAATTTATTGTTATTAAAGTAATCTTGTGGGGCAACTAAAAAATATTAAATTAAAGTAATTTGCAATTTTACCTAACTAAATTTTATATGGAGTCTTCTTGTCACTAAAAATAGAAGAGCGACATTGGAAAGTATACAATGTATGTTCTTTATTATAGTCATATTTATTCGCTTTGCCACAACATTTTGCTGTGAAGTATGTCTGACTATGAAACCTCTCAAAATTTCTTTTGTTTTGCAAAAGACATTAAATTCTTCGAAATAAAATTTTAAGTCATTATTAACACAAAGATGTTTAATCTGATTTTCAATCTACTTTTCATTCATAATTTTTCACTTCTTAAAAATAGTAAAAACATCACTTTTTTGCTTCAAAAAGAAAACCCAAATTTTTTGAGCAAAATCATCGATAAACATCAACATATATGTGGCACCACCCTCAAATAAAATTGTAGATAGTCCCCTTGGATCAAAATATATATAGTCTAGTATTCTCCAATCCTATGAAAGTCTGACTGATTCTTCATTTGATATAAGAATAAATAGTAATTGTGACATTACCTATTACAATAAAACCTTCCAAGACATATAGTCAAGTTGTCTTCTTCTATTCTTTCATCATAATAAGAGACTTTGCAAATATTTAAAACTCTTCATTCATCAGAATACTTATAACCTTCAGAATTAAGAGTATTTAAGGATATTTAATTTTTTTTTAATCTAGGACATGTTTGATATCTCTAAGTGTTCTAGCAACTCCAAATATTTTGCTTCCAATAGTTTTAACATCAATCATCTTATTAGGAGCCTTATTACCCATTAATACAAATACTTCGACACAATTTCATATGTTGAAAATTAGCCCCTATTGAGGCACACATGAAACTTGTAGGCTAAATCAAGAATCTAATTATCATAAAATTCATTACCAGAGACAACTAGGAGTTTACAATCACAAATAACTTCTTCAACAATATTAGCTTCGCTAGAATAATCCTATTGTTTCTCTTTCTGACTAAGACTCACTTTCTTATATTTGTTATACAATTTGTAGCATTTAATTTTGATGTGTTATTTTTATTGTAATTCTTACAGATTTTATCTTTATTTTTAATTTTAATCCAAGTTCTCTGATTAAACCGTATTCATTCTTGTCACAATAATTACACCAATTTTCATTGACATATGGAACTAACTTGCATGATGATGATGTTGATGTTCATGTTAATGATTTATGTGATTGGTCATATCATATTTCTTTCATTGTCATGGGGTTGTTAGCATGTGATTTTGAAAGTCACAATAACTTTGTGTTTAATAAAATATTTTTCACATTTTAAGTTGCGGATAATTAAAAAAACTATAAGTCAAAGTACTTTTTTTCTTTTTTAAAACATCACATTCATATCTCAAATCACAAAAATGCTTATCTGGATTTTCAATCTTTTTTGGTATAAATGAATATTTTTTTTAAGTTTTTCATATATTTTTCATTCAAATCATTAAATTTATTATCTAATTTTTCATAAAAATATTTGAAGAATGTATCTTTTGTTTGTTAAACACCATGTCTTTATGAGCATGGAGCAAAAATTTGTTGCCTCTTCATCCAAATCATTTGATAAAGATGAATCACTATCTAAGTTTACCCATAATGTCCTTTTTCTTTGTTTTTTTCTAATTTCTTTCTCTTTTCAGCCTTGCCTTTCCCAAGTTGTGCAATCTCATTTAATGTATTTTGGATTTTTGCAATGAAAACAAATGAAGTTGCCTTCTTTTTTTTTCGCTCACTTGCAAAATGGATTTTAGATTTATCTTTAAAATTTTAACAAGTATTTTCTTTGTCACTTCTTTAAGATGTATCCCAAACACTTTTAGATCCTGGTCAATTCCTCATTTTTCTTGAATTGACTTTCCGAAGTCCTTCCTTTCAAATATGAGCTTCAAGGGCTACTCTCTTACCTTATTTTTCATTTGTTTCTAATTTTCGCTTGCCATCATATTCCATTCATGAGTTATCAAGGAACTTAGAAGCCAATCAAGCGTATATGTAAATAAATTTTTAGACTCTATAATAGTAGTAATGTTTAGATCTCATTCTTTTGGTTGACATCTAAAAATTTTATGTGCAAGGTCTACATTTATATACTTTCTAACATAAGATTGTAACATATTTATGAATTTCACGGAGTGTTTATGCATATTGACATTAAATCATTCATTTTTAAATGAAAAAGTTCATACTCAGGTACTAAATAGTTGACATTACAACCACACACTTCATTTATGCCTTCATTCATAATGATCAATTTTTCTCATATTTCTTTTGCAATATTTGGCATGTAGACTCTCTCATATAGTGCACAATAGAGATTACTCATCACCCCAGAGTTAAGGTTGTTTATAATTATCATAGCTCAAGTCCATGCATCAAATGGTTTCTTAACTTTAACCAAATCTCAAACTCTAATTGGTGCTTTACATTCAAAAGAAAGCATATTTGAAAAACAAGTTCCATACATCGTAGCATATCTTGATTGTGTAAAATGCCCAGTCAGTGAATCACCAAGAAAAAATCGCTCATGTTTCTTGCCATAATCAACATAATCTTCTTTTAATTGATTTAGGCGCCTCCCATACTCCACTAAGCTCCATTTTTTCATCACTAGGTATGTAGCCGTTGGCAACGAACCTTTCCTAAAATCACTCAACGGCACCTATCTTCAGACCACCCTACCCGCACTCCAGAACATTCATGGAGCTCTCGCAAACGCAGGCCTGAGCAACAAGGTGAAGATCACCGTACCTCTCAACGCCGATGTATATCAATCAACAAGCAACCGGCCTTCCGACGGCGATTTCCGCACCGACATCCATGACCTAATGCTCAGCTTAGTCAAGTTCCTCAGCGACAATGGCGGCCCTTTCACCGTCAACATATACCCCTTCATCAGCCTCTACGACAACCCTAACTTCCCGGTCGATTTCGCGTTCTTCGACGGGACTTCATCCCCCGTCGTCGACGGCTCCACGACCTACAACAACGTGTTCGACGCCAACTACGACACGCTCATGTGGGCCCTAAAGAAGAACGGATTCGGAAACCTATCCGTCATTGTGGGGGAAATCGGTTGGCCGACTGATGGAGACATGAATGCAAACCTTCAGCTCGCTCAGAAATTCAATCAGGGATTCATGAAACATATATCGACCGGGCAAGGGACGCCAATGAGGCCAGAACCAATCAATGCGTACCTGTTCAGCCTGGTTGACGAAGATCGGAAGAGCACCCTGCCGGGGAATTTCGAGCGGCACTGGGGATTGTACACTTACGATGGTCTGCCGAAGTATCAGCTAAATCTGGGAACGGCAAATGGCGGCGGTCTTGTTAAAGCGAAGAATGTGAGGTATCTGGACAAGAAATGGTGCGTTTTTAAGCCATCCGCGAGCCTGGACGATGCGAATGTGGCGCCGAGTGTAAGCTATGCGTGTGAGAATGCGGACTGTACTAGTCTTGGATACAAGACTTCGTGCGGCAATCTGGAGGCTAGGGGGAACATATCTTATGCTTTCAACAGCTATTATCAGATAAATGATCAGAATGAGGTGGCCTGCGGGTTCAATAATCTGGCAACTATTACGGACGTGGATCCGTCTACTTCGACCTGTAGATTTGAGATTATGATTGAGACTGATTCTGGGTTCTCCTGGAGATGGAGTTTGGGGAGGGATGGGGGAATGATTTGGGTGGTGGTTTTATGTTTCTTCTTTGTCATTCATGTTTCTTATTAGTTCATTTTGAAATGTTTGTGATTGTGTCATTTGAAAATGTCACTGTATATTACTGTCCATTCTGAGCTGAGATGCGTGTGTAGCAGCATAAATGATCAACATTTTTTATATGCAAAGGGTATGTTTGAGATCAAAGGTGCTCATTTGTGAGAAGACAAGCTTTATGTATTATACGTGATTTTGTTTCTGACAAATGGAAAATATTACATACATTGATCATATGTACAATGAAAGATGCAGATACATGAAGGTCTCCCGAGCATCAATTTTTTTTTTTTTCACGCATTCCTACCGTAAGTAATTTTTCACTTAAAAGTTTTTTTTTTCATTTTTTTTTATTTTAGTATTTGAATTTTTTATGTTATTTTTTATTTTATTTTAGGTCATTTAGATACATACCACCCAATCATTATGTATTTACATATCTCGTAACACCTAAATTTTTATTTACATTTGTAATATCCCAATCTTTCACAATACATAAAAAATATCACTATTTTAACTTTTAAAAAGGGACATATTTTCATATCTGGGTTAGGTGGAATATATGTAGGAACGACAAAAATTGATCTAACATGTCAGCTCGACTTAAGCCCAACTCCAAAAAGTCCATTTTCGGGTTGACCAAAATAATTTTTGGGTCGGGTTCGGCCTCCAACCCTAAAACAACCTGAAATTGAACAACCAAAGTGAATACTCAAATTCGAATTGCCTATGCGAAATTGACCCAAGATTAACTCCAAATTAACTCAATTTTGACTTGAGTTTGACCGAAAGGGTTGTTTGTTTATATTAAAGAAGTTAAACGGGTTGGGTTTGTTTTACTAGTGTCTGGGTTGAGTCAAGTTCGGGCTGAGATTTTTAAACCGTATAATATTCGAGAAAGCTTCAGGTTGAACCTATTCGAGTCGTGTAAGCTTCAGGTCAGACCCGAACCCGACCCGCAAACCAAACTTGACACCCCAACTTATGTGTAAAAATTGAAGTTTAGTTATTAGCTATGTAAATGCATAATAATTGAGTGTTATGTATGTAAATGTTATTTTTTATTTTGCTTTATTTTGTTTTGATATGAATAAAAATATACTTGACATATATAACATTAGATGCACTTAAAGGTATAGATACTCCACCTATAAAACCAAAATGTGTGTTGTCCTCATTTCATAGTAACATTCAAATTAAGACATAAAATTAATTAATTAATTAATTAATATAATTATAAATCATTAAAAATCATTATTTGCATGTATAAATAGAAGTGGAATATCATTAAAATGTCCTGCACATGCANAACCAATAAATTGATTTTTTTACTGATATGGATAGTTAACTCGTTCTTTGTGAGATTGATACGCAGACTAGCGATCCATATATTATTTAAATGATATGCATACTTGTGTAGTTGACTCAAAACCAGTAAAGTAGAGCTTGTCCATACTTGAATAGTTAACTCATTCTCTATGTGATCGATACACTGACTAGTAATTTATATATTACCTGAATTGCAGGCGTACATGTCTGATTATTGCTCTTGATTCAATTCAAATATGCTTCCCATTTGCTTTCTANAATTTTTTTTTTTTTCACGCATTCCTACCGTAAGTAATTTTTCACTTAAAAGTTTTTTTTTTCNTTTACATTCAAAAGAAAGCATATTTCAAAAACAAGTTCCGTACTTCGTAGCATATCTTGATTTTTGTGTAAAAATGCCCAGTTAGTGAATCACAAGAAAAAATCGCTCATATTACTCGACATAATCAACATAATCTTCCTTTAATTGATTTTGGTGCCTCCCATACTCCACTAAGCTCCATTTTTTAATCACTAGATATGTAGCCGTTGGCAACGAACCTTTCCTAAAAGCACTCAACGGCACCTATCTTCAGACCACCCTACCCGCACTCCAGAACATTCATGGAGCTCTCGCAAACGCAGGCCTGAGCAACAAAGTAAAGGTCACCGTCCCTCTCAACGCCGATGTATATCAATCAACAAGCAACCGGCCCTCCGACGGCGATTTCCGCACCGACATCCATGACCTAATGCTCAGCTTAGTCAAGTTCCTCGNATAAAATTAACAGAAAGCTTAGAAGATATGAGGACCTCTTCCACATAAGAATTAATATCTCCAATGGCATCAACAAGTAATTGATTATTATTAGTAACCTAAATAGATGATAAGCCATAATGTGATTGAATATGATGAACATGTGATGAAGTTGTATATAATTAGGTGCATTAGAATTCATAAACTAAGATTGAGATAAGAGTATGCATACCTTGTAGTATTAAGTCGATGGGTTTTAATGATCATCTATTGAACCATTTCAAGAGTAGTATTGAATTTATCCAATTAAATCAATAACATGATCAACAAGAACCAATTGTTTAGCAATTGATTGTCAATTATGAGGCCATACAACAACAGCAACAAAGCCTTAATCC
>JXCR01144171.1:0-10268 GCA_002079205.1 Phalaenopsis hybrid cultivar | reverse complement strand
ATAATACCCTTAACACCTTTTACACTTTAAAAGTAGCCCATCATGTTCTTGATGATGTATCTCTTCACTTAGCTTTTAAGCTCTTGCTCCAGTCCATCCTTTTGAGCATGCATTCTGGTTAATGTGGACATGGATATTTTTTTTTTAAAACCATTTGTATTTATGCAGCTCCACATATTTAACACCTGAGTTGCAATTTTATATATGATATGTTGCCCATATTTGAGAGGTGTATTCCACTTTGCTAAGTCAAAGTAAGAGTACTTTTGATGCGATCTAAAAGACTTGGGAGGTGCAAGTGTGAGAGATAATGTTTAGGTGTCGGAGATGTAAATGCATGTATATAGGAATCGAGTGGTGTCTATGAGCATTGGTCATATAAATACAGAAGAATCAAGTTGTATGCATGTAAATTCCGGTGCTTTGCTTATAAAAGCTTGAAAGTTTTGAAAATTTGAGAATTTGAGTGTTTTATTTTTAAAAATCTGTAAGAAGTTTTGGTGTTCGATTTGTAAAAATTTGCAAGTTTTGGTTGCCTAAATCATATGAGAAGTGCACATACATGCCACTTAATTCTTTACATATGTGCCACTTAATTCTTCATATACATATCACTCAAATCTTTACATACTAGTTGAATTTTAAAGGCGAGGAGCGTGCATTTGTTGTTCATACATTCTCCATATCAGAAAAGATGGTTGAGTTTATCGAAAATTTGAAACATTTCGATATATGAATCTTGCTGTAAATCACACTAAAATGCTAGGATCATTGAGCAGCCTTCATCATTTGTGGTTCTTAATCTATAAAATGTGGCCGAGGGATCTAATTCTGGTGATTTCTTGCTTGACAATGTGAGTATCTTTGTTTCTTTCTAAACTGCGTCACTTTGAATTGCCCTCAAATACTTTTTCTGGCGCACCTGGAATTGGGAAATTAAGGTCACTTTGAGAGCTAAATGAGTTTAGCGTTAATGATGAATGAGAATTGTTATCAAATTGGAAAGCTGGAACATTTANCTCTACTACCCTCACGCATTGTTTAATTTCAGCCCCATGTGATGACTATTGAGTGTTTGAATGTGAGGGATGCNCTCTACTACCCTCACGCATTGTTTAATTTCAGCCCCATGTGATGACTATTGAGTGTTTGAATGTGAGGGATGTGAGACCTCTTTTCCCCTAGGCTGTTGGAGTTTCGCTATTTGGTTACTTCTTGTTGTCTTGGGATTCAAATATTGTGCCTTAGCTCTGCGTACATTTACTGTTTTGAAAAAATTTAGGGGGGTAAGGTTGTTTTGTTTCGGCTTCTTTACTGTCTTCAATTCAATATTACGACTGTTTTGGAGAAGGTTTGAATGCCATTTTGGTTTGATTATGTACCGGTTTTGAAGAAGATTTGAGAGGTGTTATTGTGGATTTGAATCAAGATAGTTTTGGAACTATTTGTTCTTGGCTTAGAATATTCAAACATAAAGATCCAACACTTTTCTTTGATATCGAGGGCTAAGCACTGCACAACTATCCTGACTTTTAGGCTTATGTGTTCCGAGCGCATTTGGAAATTAGCCCGAATCTCATCTTTCACAATTTCGTGTAGGTTCATTTTATGAAAATACATTTGCCNTCCAACACTTTTCTTTGATATCGAGGGCTAAGCACTGCACAACTATCCTGACTTTTAGGCTTATGTGTTCCGGGCGCATTTGGAAATAAGCCCGAATCTCATCTTTCACAATTTCGTGTAGGTTCATTTTATGAAAATACATTTGCCTAAATAATACCCTTAACACCTTTTACACTTTAAAAGTAGCCCATCATGTTCTTGATGATGTATCTCTTCACTTAGCTTTTAAGCTCTTGCTCCAGTCCATCCTTTTGAGCATGCATTCTGGTTAATGTGGACATGGATATTTTTTTTTTAAAACCATTTGTATTTATGCAGCTCCACATATTTAACACCTGAGTTGCAATTTTATATATGATATGTCGCCCATATTTGAGAGGTGTATTCCACTTTGTTAAGTCAAAGTAAGAGTACTTTTGATGCGATCTAAAAGACTTGGGAGGTGCAAGTGTGAGAGATAATGTTTAGGTGTCGGAGATGTAAATGCATGTATATAGGAATCGAGTGGTGTCTATGAGCATTGGTCATATAAATACAGAAGAATCAAGTTGTATGCATGTAAATTCCGGTGCTTTGCTTATAAAAGCTTGAAAGTTTTGAAAATTTGAGAATTTGAGTGTTTTATTTGTAAAAATCTGCAAGAAGTTTTGGTGTTCGATTTGTAAAAATTTGCAAGTTTTGATTGCCTGAATCATATGAGAAGTGCACATACATGCCACTTAATTCTTTACATATGTGCCACTTAATTCTTCATATACATATCACTCGATTCTTTACATACTTGTTGAATTTTAAAGGCATCGAGGAGCTTGCATTTGTTGTTCATACATTCTCCATATCAGAAAAGATGGTTGAATTTATCGAAAATTTGAAACATTTCGATATATGAATCTTGCTGTAAATCTCACTAAAATGCTAGGATCATTGAGCAGCCTTCATCATTTGTGGTTCTGAATCTATAAAATGTGGCCGAGGGATCTTATTCTGGTGATTTCTTGCTTGACAATGTGAGTATTTTTTTTTCTTTCTAAACAGCGTCACATTGAATTGCCCTCAAATACTTTTTCTGGCGCACCTGGAATTGGGAAATTAAGGTCACTTTAAGAGCTAAATGAGTTTAGTGATAATAATGAATGAGAATTGTTATCAAATTGGAAAGCTGGAACATTTGAGCAAGTTGCGCAAATTAAAAATACATTTTTTTGGAGAATGTGAGGGCTGCAGTTTCTGAGGTTCGTTTGTGGCTTATTTGAGGGCTCTTTTGATCATGGCTGTGAGAAATGCACTTTTATTACTGCCTTTAAATTTCGCATTGCTTAATTGTTGTTTTATCCAAGCTGTACTATTATTCATTGAAGCCTGTTTGATGCCGATTTGCATGACGATTAAAGGCTGTGTTTGCCCAAAATTATGTTGTCTCTTCTACTTGGGAAGGTTTACATACATACCACTTAATTCTTTTGGATGTACCGTCTACTACATGCCGTATGTTTCTTATGTGTTTACATGTCTAGGACCAACGCATTCACATTTACATGCATGTAATTCAAATTGTTAACACCTCACATCAAAAATACCGCCACTGTTATCACTTTCATGGGTGAAATATATCTTTTCATGCATAGGTTTGCTTTGTGAGTGGACATATCAAACATTGGGTGTTAGATATGAAAATAGGTGACAATTGGGTAGAATTGTGTGGCATGTAAATGTACTTAGGTAGTGAACTGTATCTAATTTGGAGGTAACTATTTTATTTGATTTATCCTATGCTTGCTACGTTGGTCTCCTTTGCTCAAAGCAGCATATAATTTGGAAGATTTACATGCATGCCACCTTTCCTTCTGTATTTAATTGTCTAAAACATCAAAGGAAAATGAGAAATGGAAACTTTTATGATAAGAATTGTTTGCAAAGGAATATTTTTCCAAAGAACCTACCTGTGAATAATTCCTTCAGTGAAATGAAGAGCTGTAATGTATTTCAGAGTTTAAGTAGTGCTTAGATCACTGGTTTAACTGATGTTATTAGATTTGCGGCTAGTTTCTCTTTAGCTTTTTGAGAAATTCCGCCACTAGTTCACTTGTTCTTATAAGTTGAATTTGGAAATGGCGGCTAGACTTGCTGCGGTTTCGAAAATGCCTGAAACTATTTTGTGTCTCATTCGTAGCTGCAGTTTGGGGCTTTCTTTAGGGGCTTTTGTAGCTGCGATTTTGAGGCTTTAGTGGTGGCATTTTGATGTGATATGAAAGATTTGGATGATGTGAATGCAACGTTTAGGTTTAGGCTTGGATATGTGAATACTTAAGAATTGTGGAATTTGTAGTCATTGCATAAGTTCGGTCTCTCCACCGTTTTGACTTGCTTGAAATATAATTTGGAAAGGATACCCTTCTTGGGTTGATCCGTTTGTGAAATTGGAAAGGATAACCTTCTTGGGATGATCCGTTTGCGAAATTGGAGAAAATGATACCCTTATTGGGTTGATTCGTGAATCGTTGGGCCACATTTTTGGGTCTTTTCACCGATCGTTTTAAACGCTGTTTTGAGGGTCGATTCACATTTTACCTCTTCGCTCTTTCAGGTGGATTGTTCTCTCCTCTCTCTCACCCCATTTTTCTTCTTTTATTCCTTGCTTCATGGTTGGATTTATACACTTATGTAAGAAGCATAAGTGCGTACATATAGCCTTTTGCTACATGTGAACCATCAAGTAAAACTATAAGTTGGATGGTTCCTTTTGGGGTAACGACGGTGATGACAAAGGTATGCCGGTGGTAGAGCGGAATGATATTCCATCTTACGATATCAGGACTCAATCTTAGGACCTCATAAACTGTAGGATGATAGTATCATTCATCGACACAGGACTAGCGGGTGACCCGTACCTTCTTAGGTTGTTGGCGGTCCTACGCCCGATGGTGTGATCGACTCGTGGACAATCATATTTCTACAAAACTGATAAGAACATATATAATAAGAACAAATACTACATTTGCAAAGGTATTTTAACTACAAAATTGATATTACTTTCTCTTGTATGCCTGAAATCTATATGCATGCCAAAATATAAATTTTAAATGTAAATTTGATTGTCCACTTGTCAATCATCAGTATCGTGCTAAGGAGTACCCTCCTAAGTTGGTATAGTAGGATACCCTTCTAGTTAAATATTGGGTTCTATACATACGGATGACTGATAGTAGTATTCGAAGTATATATATATATATACATATATATGTATGTATATCNTATATATATATATATATATATATATATATATATATATATATATATATATATATATATATATATATGGTTTCTGAGCCCACCCGAATCTGAATGCTTATAGTCCACTTCGGCTTTTGATTGTTCATTTGTTATTTCCTAGAGATTTCTTCATATTTCCTCGTGTTTTCTTCAAGTTTATTTTGTGAGTTACTTGAGTTTCATTTGATAAGTTATAGAATGGGGAGCCCTAGGGACAAAATAATAATTTTGAAATTTTAATACTTTAATTAAATTTTAAGATAAATCAAAGGGAAAAAGGGGTAAAAATATTGATTATAATGAACTTTTTTGGATGATTGAAATATAATGGTTTAAAAGGTAGAAACCAACTTGCCTCCTGTCTCATGATAAAAATAAAATTGTAGTTCTATTAATTATCACAATTCGGAGGTCAATTCAATTAGAGGATCCTAAAATATTGGGCTTGAATTATGAAGATAATAACTAACTAATTTAAAGCCTATTAGTTGGTTATCAAATGCTAAATCTAATTTTGATGGAAATTCTAATTCAACATTTGAATTGTTTTAAATCACTTTGAAAATTGAAGTTAAAGAGAGGTCTAATAATCAATTAGGTTTGATATGCGAGATTGTCTTAATTGAGATTAGAAAAGATGAACATAGTAAATTAATAATATTTTCAAACATTTTAAGCCCTACTTTAATTTGAGGTATTAAAGTCCTTAACAACCTTGAATTTGCCCTTTGGGGCATCCACTCACATAACTATCAAAATGAAATGTTAAGTGACTATTTGATTTTCTTATTCTTTAGGTAGTTAACTTTTAATTCCTTCTTAAGATGATTAATAGAACAATTTGATAAGTTCAAAGTGGTCTCGGAATGTTTCAAGGGATTTCTAAAGTGGTTTAGGGTCACCCTCCGAACACTTTGGATTCTCTTGGATATTTTGAAGACAAATTGAACTTGTTATATTTTGTTCTAGGAAATCATCCATTAAAATCTTTCATTAGGAATGCCGAGAAGAGGATATGTACGCTTTTAAATTATTACATTTACCTTTCTGTACTTCTTGTCTCGAGCTTGCATGTTAAACAACGATGCCACTTTGCATGAAAATCAAAACTGCTAGGATAGCCATAAAACTAAAATCAAAACTAAAATCAATCAAGATAAAATTTACCGCCACAAAATTCAAAACATAATACAACTCAAAATTTAATCACAAACATCACAAAATAACAATTGCAACTAAATTATGACGTCTCTATCGGATGATCAGGAATCCCTCGGAGAAGGTAACCTACTGTTGCTAACGATACTTCCCACGGTCTAAATGAAAGAACATAATTCATTAAGTTGAGTTTGGTAAATTCATTTGGACTTAGTGAATCCGATATAAATTAGTGGTGCCGGAACGAGGGAACCGTAGGATCCTAACTGGTGTCGCTTTAATCAACTTTACTATGCCCCATAATATTTAAAGAACTATAACCTTAGGGACATCTGATTTGAGATCATAACCTGACACATTAGAAAACTTAAACTCGTTATGATGAGGAGCTTGGAGCTAGCATTGTGGGCAGCACAACCATCTCCAATAGCAGGAGGATCTATAGTAGCATATCTTTCTTTAAAATAAAACAACCAAGCCATAAGATTTTGAGATTGTTTGCTTATGCAACATAAATCCTCACCTTATCTTTAGACTTTTGCACAATCATGCTATGTAATATAAAACCTAACTCGTCTTATGATTCTAAGGTTGTCATTCGTCATGATTTAAACCCTCACATCTTCCAGGCTATTTGTGTGATCCTTTCACACAAATGTAAGTCCTAAACTAATAAAATTGACAGGATGAAACACTTAAATATTTCTCCTCTAAATTGAAGCCAAACCATAGGGTAGCATGGGAAGTCACCGAGGTTCTCCTCAGGATCTGTGAAATCCCTTATTTTTTCCTCCTTTGGACTCTACAACAAAATGCTCCAAATTTGAACCATTCTCCCTTCACACATCTTTGTCTGATTTCGTTGAAAGGTCATATCCATTTGAATTCTTTGAAGATAATATTCCTTGATTTTTATCGAGAGTTTTCTTAAGTGACTTCGGTCATTTAAGATGTAATTAGCTATAGAGGCTTGCCCTTATAGGTAGCTATTCCAAACCCAGCTTAATATAAACCCTGTCTAATTCTCGTATTAAATAGGGGAACTTGTCGGCAAATTAAATGGTTTTGCAGGCCAAACGGATATCGTACATTTCTTAGTTTCTTTAATTGAGCCTCACCCTCAGGTCTTGTGTTTATCTTTTGAGATAGATACAGGGTTTGAGATATAGTGCTCTTTCATTTAAAATATGAAAAATATGGGATCAGTTTGATTCATATTATTCTAAACATATATATATATATATATATATACACACACACACACACACACACACACACACACACGTAAATTAAACGCCTTTCCGAAGTGGGCGATAAGATTTTGATTTCGGCGGCTCACAGCTTCCAACAGGGAACTCCTACACCCAAAATAATGCCGACAGTCACAAAACTTTATTTAGTCTTAGTAAATTTAACTTTAAAGTTTAGAAATTAATTTATTAAACTTAGTTTCATTAANAAAATAATGCCGACAGTCACAAAACTTTATTTAGTCTTAGTAAATTTAACTTTAAAGTTTAGAAATTAATTTGGTAAACTTAGTTTCATTAGCATACATTAAAACCACTTTAATCAACCTTTCAAACTAATTGCTTATAGTAGTAGACTAAAATTCACCTAAGGGATTTCTTACCTCGCTTCTTCGTGGGATTGATATTAGGGTTTTTAAAGAAAACCCTATATTACTTGAAGTGATACTTGAACTTGTGTAGAACCACTAGCATGTGAACTATTTTATCTGAACAAAAGAGTAACTAAGAAGAAATTAATGCAAAATCTGAATTATGTAAAGCTAATCTAATAAAAGATTGGGAGATCATGAAGTATCTTATAAAGATCTATTTATTATAAAATTTAAGGATGATATTAATACAAAAATTGAAAAAAACACTAGAAGAATATTAGATCTAGAAAGAAATAAGAGGAAAAAGGATATGAATCAATCTAAAATAGAAGAGTTGAAACAAAAATTTAAATTCGAGGAATTTGTAGGAATCCCTGAATCTGGAAAAGATTGAGGGATTGATCAAGAATTACTTACATGGAATTTTGATCCAGGTGGAATCATTTATCGAGCTAATGACGTTAAACAAACCGCTTTATGGGAGGCAATCCATAGTTATTAGTGTGATTTGATTTAGTGTGCTTAAGAGTTATCATTATTAGTGTTATATTGTGTTTGATTTAGTGTGGATTGATCAGTTTGATTGATGATTGGTAGATGTTTGGATTGTTAGTTGTTTGATTTGCTTTTTGTGTGTCATGAGAGAGGTGATTTCTTAACTTCTATTATGGTTAGACTTGTATGCTCTCTTATTATTGTTGGATTAACGAGTCCACTACAACTCGAGTCTCACATGGACCTGAGTTTTAGAAGAGACATATGAATTTATCAGTGATAATTCCATCTCAATTTTTTTACTTCTTTTCTTTGACATTGTTTTCATTTGGTAGAAGTAGCTAACCTTTTTAGTGAGTAAAATGTGAATGAATTTACACTATCCTTATAACTGCTAGAGGTGCTTAATTATTGGGATATGGTGATGCTAGGTGTTGGTGCTCAAGAGCCAATATATCAGGGATAATCTTATCTTTTGGATTAGAATCTATAAAATAATTTATAAGTATGCAATATATTTGTGTAATGATTCCGTTAGAAATTGAAAGTAAGTTAGTGAGATGTAATGAGTTAATAGAAGAATTGACCTCATTTATTATTTGTGTTTGTGTTTGTGTTACAATAATATAAAGATTTGAAGAACACATAAATATATATATATTCCTATGACGATACCTATCTTGCTTGTTAGACCTTTCTTTCAATTTTATCAAGTATGTTTAGTTTAAATTTACTTTCTACTAAATGTTTTCTATCTTGATAAATAATGTTAGATGTTTTTGATAGACATTTTTGGTAGATAGAATTTCTAAACTGTTTTTCTTCGTACTTATATCTACTGTACTAAATGATATACATGTTAAAAATCAAGTTTAGGGGTAGGAAGAAAATTAAAATTTTAAAGTGAGTATAATTCCTTTTTAGTTTAATATTATTGCAAGCATATTTTAGGTTAGATTTACTTTCTCCTGCAGTCATTCAATCCTAATTATGAATGTATATTAATTTGATAGGATGTTGTAGTAGTAAGTAAATTCAACTTATTCTTTTTCTTCCTGCTACATTTTATGGAATTAATTGCAAAATATTTTAAAATTAAAATTTGGGGGGAAGAAAAATTTCTTTTAAAAGAAGGAAACTAAATTTTATTTCTCATCAATTAGCTACATTTTCAAAATTTAATTTGACATGAATTTTAGTATTAGAGGCTAACTTTAGATAACTATATTTGTGTTTCTAAATATATACTAGGCTTAAGTTAAAGTTTTCAATAATGAAAGTTAATTCTAGAGTTAAGATGTTTGGTACGTAAGGATAAGACTATGCTTTTTCTATTTAAAGTAAAGGAAAATGTATTTTTGAAATATTAAGAATCTTAAAGTTTCAAGTAAGAAGAAAAGAATGAGAGTTTATGAAAAATTTTCAAAGCTAATATGAATTTATATTGTGAAGGAATATGAAAAGTTATAAACTTTAAAAAGAGAAAAGTGAAGTTTAGAATCATTAAAGGCTATCCAGATATAGTAATCCTCACATAAAAAAGAAAAGAAAAAGAAAGGATTGAAAATAATCCTGAAAGAAAAGAAAAAGAAAAGCTAAAAGCAAAAGAAAAAAAAAAAGAAAGGATTGAAAATGATTTTGAAAGAAAATAAAAGCTAAAAGCAAAAGAATAAAAAAGAAAAAGGAAAAGAAAAGAAAAGAAAATTATGTGAGGAGAAGCTTGAGGAGCTGCCTAATAAAAAATTGGTTTCACTTGAATCAACTTGAGGAAGAAGGCTTTATTACATTTTCTAAACTTGTATTTGAGTATTAACATTCTTACTAATAAAGATCTCATGAAATGTTTTTTTTATATAAATATTCTAAGAAACTTTAATATGACAAATTATAATTATTTTTGAAATGAATAAAGAATTAGAAATCTTAAACTTGATTGTCGGCACTGTTTTTGGTTGAGGAGTTGCCCGTAAAAGCTGTCGGCCACCGGAATCGAAATCTCGTTGCCTGCTTCAGAATGACATTTTAATTTACATATATTTACATATATATATAAATATATATATATATATATATATATATATATATATGTATATAT
>JXCR01144167.1:282318-335303 GCA_002079205.1 Phalaenopsis hybrid cultivar | reverse complement strand
TAAAATTTTGTTATGTCAGCTTGAATTCAATAATCTTCCTATCGACGATGATTAAAGATACATCTCCACTTGATTGCTTTGGATATATTGAAGTGTGAGGAATGACTACAGTCATATCCTATTGGATTAATTTGATAACCCCTCCACCCATGGGAGTGAGATATTCTCCATTTGGTTGTTCTTAGATTTATTGGAGAGTAAGGACTTACAAATGTCATATCCTACTAGCAAAAGTATGATAACCCCTCCACACGCGGGGATGATGCTAACTAGTGAAGGGATCTCTTGGCAAGCTTTCCAAGTTATCAACCATCTTGAGATTCTTCAATGAACTTTCTTCAAAACTCATTTTTAAATGATCTTGTTAATGACATATCACTGAGAGCACAAATCAGATGTTATGTCAATTCCTTTTATAACCATTTTACTTTTATTAATTTTGAGCTATCATCGTAGGAGGAAGATAGCAGCTTCCTGATTGGAGCCCTATTGGGCTCAACCACCATAAGCTTTGGACATTCTTTTTATTAGCTCTTTTCTTTGATAATTTTTAGGACCATTTGCACTCTAAAAGACAAATTTAGGATGATTCCTTTCAGTATAGCTTAATGTGATCAAGCTCGAGAAAAGTTTTTCTATATCAACCAGTAGGGCTATTCTTGCTAACCAATTTTAGATTATTCTTTTAATTCTTTGTGGCCAAGAATACTTGCTTCTGGGACAAGAGCTTCTTAAGTGATTAATTGATCCAGCAACAATCATTAAGCACTTAATATTCTTATTTCACTCTCACAATTACAGATTAGTTTCTCTTCTGCAAATTGAGGTCTTCTAACGTAGCTTCAAACAAGTACAATTATGGTCATAGCTTCAGCGATGGAAATTTCCAAATCATCAAGTTGAATGGTTATCATGCATAGTGAGATTCTTCTAAGGAACCATAATACTAATATTCATCATTATAACTGATTCTTTAGAATCCATTCTTGACAGCTTTTACCGACAACAGATCTCCGGGATTGCTAACTAGATTAATGTCTTTTTCTTCCTCAAAATTTCTTTTTAATATTTTCTTACCTTTCTGTCGAGAGTTTTCAATGGCGGATCCCTGGAAATGAGGCATGGATGTATGCCCCAATGTTAAACGAGCAGAATTTTCTTCATCATAAGTCATTTCTCCTAGCAACCCTTAAAATTCTTGAAATTTAGCAAATAAGGTTTCAAGTCTTTTCTCCTCCTCAACAAGAGTCTAAGATTATTGATTCTGAAAGAATTACCTTGTTTCACCGGTAGAGCTGATCCTTTTAACCATTTTAAATTATCAAATTTATTATGAATCGAAACATTCGCTTCTGGTTGTGGGGTTAACCGAGTGGCAAGTTGCTCCAACTGTAACTGCTGGGCTATTCAACTTATATTTCTTTTCTTACTTCGCCTGTTGGTCAACCTGCCTCACATTTAGAAAGCTTCAGCATCATGTCTACTAGGATCTTTCAATAGTAGATACTTAGACTTAAGACTTAAGTATCACACACCTTGATGATCACCTTATAAAACATGTTGCTCGGTTGGGACATTTGAGCATTAGATTCTCGGACTAAGATTCAAGGGTAACACCCTGATGCTTGCAATATAGAGATAACCTTTATGTTGAGACCTTCCGGCAGTGGATTTCTGGATTGAGTTCGCCGGTCATACCCCGATGCTCATTAGATAGAAATTACCTTTTTTATTGGAACCTTTCGACAAGACCCCTGAGTTGAGATTCGTAGAACATGGCCCGATGCTCACCATACGGACTTTATATTTATGTTGGGACCTATCGGAGGTAGATCCCCGAGTTGAGATTCATAAGTCAAACCCGTTGCTCGCCAGCCAAACGTTAACTTTTTATTGGGACCTTTCGGTAGTAGATTCCTAGGTTGAGAGTCATAGGTCATACCCTGATCTTGACCAGATAGTGATTATCATTCTCTTGGGATCATTCAGCGGCAGACCCCCTAGGGTGCAAGTCATAGGACGTACCCCGATGCCCACCAGATAGAGATTATAATTCCGTTTGAACCTTTCAAAGGTAGATTCCCAAATTAAAATCCGTTGAACACGCGCTAATGCACACCACATAGAATTTACTCAAACTACAAGTGATTGCATTATTTATATTTTGTCAATTTAAAAATTGCTATTATAGTAAATAATTTATGACTAGCTAAAGATGGAAAGGGAAACCTCCCTCGCAAAGTCATTGGAAATCTGCAAGCTCCAAAAATTCAACGACCGTTCCTCAGGAGACTACATTTTTTTTTTAAGAAAGCTTTGGAGCATTGAATTTTCAGAAGGGAGATTGAATTGCAGATAAGAGACTACCCAGAGATTTCACCCTCAGCTTGCTATGACTTTTTGATATTGGGATCGAGGTTTCTCATAGGCGCAAGTCCCTATGATTAATTACCCCTCCCGATAACGGGAGAGAACTTTCGATACATGCTAGTCATTAAAAATTGAAAGTTGAACATATAATAGCAGCAAACTAAAGATTTAATTTGTATAAATTCATCACTTGAAACTTAAAGTGAATGGTAGGGGAATAAAAACGAAACCCGATCAATACCTTATGGTCTTGTCATTCCTAGGCTTCATAGCCCCTGATCTATTTAGTCAGAATAGGTAGTCAACCCACCGTGACAGAAGAATCCTTATCAACAGTCATGGGTTGTGTCATCCAACAAATCCTTATAGATCTTTGATGGATGTTAGTTTAAGAAGATAATTTTAAGTCGAACTTAACTAAGAGTTGATTTTGTGTCAATCAATTGTACTCGTATGATTTATTGGGTTGTGAAGCCTAAGCACAAGACACCCAACACATAGGGGTGTAAACGAGTCGAACACGTGCGCGCCCAGACACAGTTTGTGTTTAACTAGTTAAAAAATATCAATGTTTGTGTTCGACTCATTTATATTTCAAACAAAACAAATCTATTCTTGTTCGACTCATTTGCTTATCAAGTCGAACACGACCTGTTCCCAAACAAAGAGTCGTTTTGATAATCTTAGTCACGCAACTGTTGGATTTTAAGGGTTAAGGTGAGATTTAAATTTTATTCTTTATATTAAGACATTATTTAAAAATAATTTAATATATTTTTTTTTAATTGATTATATATCTTTGTAGCCTTGTAATCAATTAAATTTCTTAAAAAATAGTCCCCAATATCCCTCTCTCACACACATCAAACAAGGAAAACCCAAATCAAGCATAGGAGAATCCTGGTACTGCAGTAAGAAGAGGCATTTCAAGAAGAACTGCAAAGTTCCAATGAAAGCTGGTGATGGAGGATAGGAAAGTAGTTTCTCTACTAAAGTGAGACATGTGAAATCCAAAACGTAGTCGGCACTGAATCCTGGATAGTGGATTCAGGTGCCTCTATTCATACTTGCCCTAATAAAGAAGTATTTAAAAACTACACTCAGTGTGATCTAGGAAATGTTTATTTGATATTCAATTTAAATTTAGTCTCCCAATTTATCACATTTTATATTTTAGTCAAGCTTACAAGCTTATCCCCTCCAAATTATGATATTTTATTTAAGTTAAGCTTAAACGCTTACCCCTTCCAATTTATGATATTGTATATTAAATTTAAGCTTAGCCCCTCCAATTTCTATATTAAAATAGATCTCATGAACATTCACTTACATTAGGAAATATAATTTTATTTGATCACATTCAAATCATCGAATTCGAGACTTTTAACTCATAATTTATGTTTCCCTTTATTTCTATTTTGACATTATTTTTAAGTCCAAATAATTCATTTTTTAGAACATTTGCAAGTCCAGTATCACCAAAATGTTTGGCAATCTCCCGACGTCTTCCCAAATTAGAGGGCTGCATAGAGATGTCTGTCTGCCCAGCTGTCTATAAAACCTATTGGTCAGTGTCACGAGACACAGTGGCCGAAAAAGAATTTTAATCTACTTGTCTAAATGTGGGTCTTCACTTTTCCTACATAAAAATTAAAAAATCTTGATTTCCCTATTTTTACCTTTTCGTGCAAAGTCACAATAGTATATATGGTGATCTCTATGGTAAAATGATAATCAGTGACACCATACAATATTGCATATAGTCCTTTAAGCTCTCTAAAGCTTTCTTTAAAATTTCCTCAAACATTTCCTGTCATTTCAGTCATATCTTTGAAAGAGACAGAGTATGAGCATTCTTTCTGGATAATTCAGTAGAGCTGTCAATTTCACGCTCAACTTTGGTCTTTTCATTCCATCATCACCATCACTGCAAGCTCTGATCTCATTCAAATTCAAAATAAATTCTTTGACGTTTGAAATTATGGCTCTACATGTAGGATCAACTCCTTTATCTGCAGTGTCCCTTGTTTAAAAGTTGAGTATTTACAAGTAGGGGAATCTAGAAGAGCTTCATCTTCAATATCACTAGCCAAAACTGTACCTTAATTAGTCGACGTCACTCTGATGAAAACAGTACATCCCTTATGCTTCATGTGAAATGCTCTCTCCCTTCTTCCATTTCCATCTGCTTCTTCCTGCCACCTTGCTCTCACGCTGAGTGCCACAAGAAGCTTGTTGTCGCAACAACACCAACGCCACCTCCAACTGCAGCTTGTTGGAAACCTGAGCAATGCTTCCTCTTCTCTTCAGTCCTCCCCACCTCATAACAATCGGATAAAAGCAAAGCGTAGAAGAGGACTTCAGGCTCACAAGCAGATATTAACAAGAGATGCCAAGATCAGCGTCGGGACTCCTTTTATTAGAGGGCAACGACGACGGAGGCAACATTGTTGTGTTGCCATTGGTATGAATGACTGTAGAAGATTCTTCAACTAGGATATCTTGTGATAAGCTAGAGCAAAATTGTGTGATGACAATAGGTATCGTTCTGGGATGGCTTCAATGAACAAAAGAAATAAATCAGTAACCGAGGAAGCAAGGACAATAGAAACCGACAATCAACTCCAGCGTTGAAAGAAGTCAAAGGATTCTAATTCGCAGCGATCCCGTCATTTCAAAAAGAAAACTAGAGACCCGTGATTGAAAGAAGGACGAAGAGGCTTCAGCAAGTGGGTCGTGTGAGACACGCGGGAAAGACAAGGATTTTCAAGGCCTTTGTACGATGCATTCTTGCCTTCCTCGCTATCCCTAATTGCTATTGTATCGGAGAGGAGAAATTTGGGAAAATTCCTCTTTTCGGTTTTTGCTTTGTGGGAGTTAGATTATAAAAATAAATAAATAATTGAGCGGGAGTAGTTTGCCTTGGCATGCGGGAACAGTTCCGTCCAAGGCAATTTGAAAATGCCCAAATTTTAAAATGACTAAATCAATTTTAATTAAGCTTAGTATTAAATATTGATTTTTATAGTATTTTAATGTCACCCTCTTGATTTCTCTCTCTCTTCAGGATAGATTTTTCTATTCATCAACAAGAGAGTGTTACACTATCATTTGAGATACTTGAACCATTAAAAAAAGCATTTCAAAACTTTGTTAGACTAAGACAGTACATGAAGCGCACAAGCAATGCTACACAAACTTAAACTATGGTGTCATTAGTTATCGAGTTAAATTGTGCAGCATCAAACAACCACATCATGAACTAAACTCATTGAATGATAGCCTTTTAATTTAATTTCTTAATTAATCACATCATAAAAAAAAAATTCTGCTAAGAGCAAAGATGATTTGACTCTTATAAAAAGTGTTATACCAGTTGTACGCCTCATATTAAGCTAAAGAGACCTCATCAATCACAAACATAAAAATGAAATTTAAAGTTTAAACATAGTATGTTCGTTGATACTTAACCCTCAATAGAGTCAACAAGTCACCATTAACTACAAAGGCTCCTAAAATCATTCCTTCTGCCCATTTAAAAAACAGTTGGTTGACATAGTGAAGAAGATTGGTATTGGCGAGATTATCTCATTATTTATCCAATGTTTTGTGTCGTTGTTCAAAAAGCACTGGCTATCAATATTTAGAAAACAGTTGGCCCATTTGCTTGTTCTATTTAGGCACTTTTGAGAAAGAACATCTTCAACTACTACAAATCTACTTGAGTCACCTATACTTAGATAAAACAGAAGAAAAGGATATTGTATTTAATCTAACATTTTCTTGGCTATGGAAATTACTGAGATATTGAGCCATAGAAAGTTTTTCAATAAAGCACATTGAATTATTACTCCTATGATGCGCCCTAATTATCACTATCACCGACACATTGTAGGCATATGTATCAGATGTCTAAGAAGTGTGAAAGAAGGTAAGCAACCAATAAGCTAATATGAAAGTGATTACTTAGTTGCCATCTACTAAGTACGGTAAAGCTTCCAAGAAACTGTGGAGCAATTCATGGAGTTGATGAAGGGTCAATGTTTACCTATCCTTGCAAGCCGATTCACCCATTTTGGAATAGAGTTTCCAGTCAATTTGTAACAGACGTCCTTGCAGAAATGGTTGCAGTTCTTAACAATTAAATGATATTTATCACCACTGTAGTTTGCAGAATGATGTTCCATAAATTCCCTGACCTGAATTGGATCTAGACAAGTTGTGCCCATGAATATAGACTTCCTAAATCTGAAGCCTGGGCATTGCCGAGGCTCAACCTCAAACACTCCGCTCGTTGGATAATCATGCGCCCCAAATGCATACTCCACGCCATAAACTGTAAGCATGTAATTGTAGAATTAAAGAACTTTAGAAGATCCTGTTGGTGGAGTACAAGTTTAATAATCCAATGGCGTCACACTTAAGAAATTGATATACAGTCTATCAAGGACTGATCATAGTAAAGTCAAACCAAGTAACTCAACAGATTTTGTCAGCGATAAAATTCATCTCTATTAAGGTTGTTATATTAGTTTCAAAATCCCAATTAAGAATCGTGCAATTAGTAACTGAAAAGATATGGTTAAGATATAGATAAGAGTAAAAAATAAATCTTAAATTGAATAGTTTGAAAAGTATATTCATACAGAAATACCAAATAATTGGCCATATTTGTATACTTTATTATTGAAGATATAAAAGAATATAAAAAAATAGCTTTATTGCAGAGAATATCCATGAAACACAACATCAAATTCCAAATAACACTTGTAAATGATTTTGAAGCTGATCTACAACAATCAAAGTCCCTTTTACAGTTTTACCTCTAAATCAACATTAAGGGAGAACTCGTTAAGAATTTTTCCATTGAATAGTTACAGAACATGTTCAAAACAAATGACTTCCAACAAATTGAGTTTCATCTTTTTACAATATAAATGGATAAAATAAATTTCAGATCAACATCCAGAGAACATAAAAGGTAAAGTTTTTTTTGGCCAAATGTGCATAAGCATAATTGATTTAATAACTTAAAAGCCTTAAAGCATTTCATTCATTCTGCACGTTTTCAATGATGATCATTTCATCATTTTCTGTAAATAAATTTATTGGCCTAATGAATCTCAATGTGATAGACTCATCCATCATAACTCATATGATAGACTCATCCATCATTTCATTTTATGGTTTGCTAAATGCGATTTTAAGCTGCTCAGTTTATAGGCCAAGCAATAATGATGGCATGGTGCACCAAGATCACAAGGAGCATTTGCAATTTGGAGATAAGCAGAGGAGGATAATTTCTACAAATTTAAAAATGCANCTTCTTGAATCAAGAAGTTCTTACATCATGTTCTCTATTTTCTAAACTTGTTAATCTCAACAACTGGATTTTAATATAAATATTTTACTGCTGTTTAACTGGATTTTGTTGAAAGTTGGCTCCTTTTCTAATTGTTTTTGAGGTACAGGGATTTTATTGAATCTCTTGAGCTGAATTTTTGATTCAGTAAATTGTGATTAAAGCTTGATTTAAGAGATTTATGCATCTTCCATCTTTCTTGATTTGAATGATTTAGGCTGAATCTTTTTAAATGACAAGCTAGATTTAGCTAAGGCTCTTTTTGGCAACAGATTTAATAATTTCTGTAAATTTTGATTTGCAGAGTGAATAAATGATATTTATTTGAGCAGACATGTTCACTTGTAAGGAATGAAACATATATTGACATGAAAAGTAATTTGTGGCATTGCATAAATGGGTTATCTCAATCTGTCTCAAATAACTACAACTTGTTATTGTAGGATATAACATTGCTGAACGAGAAACAATGTAGCCCGGATTTGCATTGGCTATGCAAAAATTTAGAGAAGCCTTATTGTTCTTCCTTCTGTTGGAGACTTCTTCATAAGATAACATGTGTTAACCACATGAAGTTTCAATTGTTCATATTAAAATTGCTATGTTGTTTTACACTGAAGGAACTTGAAATGGTTTATATTGTGCAAATTTTAAATTGAGGCTTCTCATTTTAATGCAACAAAAAAAAAATAAAGGTAATAGAATGAACTTTACGGAGCAGGGGTTTTATGATGTTGCATATGAAAGCAAACATATATAGTTCTATTTTTTTATTTTAAACTAATATGACTAAACCAAAGGTTTGATTTCATTTAATGTGTTTAAATTCAATTGATTTAGTTAAAGGTTTTTTTTTCATTTATTTGGGATCTCACTAGAAGTCAAATGATAGTTTATGAAATGCTTACATGGTTCATTTGGTTGTCATACACTTATGTTTTATTATCCTGCAATTTTTTTTTTGCCTACACATCTTTTGATATTATATTTTTTGTATAGATATTTACAATGTCAAATGTTGAGCATTCTCAGTCTGTATCAAATGACGAACAATTGCCACTTGCAACACAAGAAGAAATTGGTAGTTCTCATCCTATTGAACTGACTATTGGGAGCACTAGTACTGAAATACAAGTTACGAAAGGCAGGAAGAGGAAATCAACTGTGTGGGAGTATTTTATAGATGTTAAATCAAACTCTAAGGGGGTCGAAGTATCATATGTTCAATGTGTTTGCTGTGGGGTGAAAATACTTAAACCCAAGTCAGGTACAACCTCTCAACTTCTTAGGCATGTTAAGGAATGTGCTAAGATAAAAGCAAAGAGTCAACAACAAGTTGACTTCTCAGACAAGAGATAAAAGTTACTGAACTTCTTGCCTTCAGAAGTTCAGGGTGATTCAGAGATTCCTATTTTCTATGATCCTAATTATTATGATCAACAAATCATAAGGGAGGTGATTGTGAAAATGATAATTGTACATGAGTATCCATTCATGATGGTTGAACATACTTGGTTCAACATATTATTAAAAATGTTGAATCCTAACTTTCAAAGTGTTTCAAGAAACACAATAAAAAATGATTGCATGAAAGTTTATGAGTGCGAGAAAGAAAAGATTAAATATCTCCTTAAAGATGTTCATAGGGTGTCATTAACTACAGACTGTTGGACCTTTAATCAGACTATCGGATATATGTGTTTGACTGCCCATTATATTGATGAAACATGGAAGTTGAAGATAGTTATTATCAACTTTATTGAGTTAGAGCCTCCACATACTGGCACTTACATTTGTGATGCTATTTGTGAGTGCTTGTTGGAGAGGAATCTTCAAGATAAAATGTCTACAATTACTTTAGATAATGCGAGTAATAATGATGTGGCTGCTAGTTCATTAAAATCAAATTTTCAATCACGCGGAAAGTTGCACTTCCATGGTTTCTTTTTTCATGTCAGATGTTGCGCACATATTATCAATATAATGGTCCAAGATGGGCTAAAGGAGGTTCATGAAATCATCCACAATATCAGAGAGTCGGTGAAATATCTGAAAAAATCCCCTGCAAGATTACATAAGTTTGTAGAGGTGGCAAAACAATTAGGTGTTGCAACTAAAAGGTCACTATCCATTGATGTTTCCACTAGATGGAACTCAACTTTCAACATGTTGAAGTCTGCATTTATTTATCGCAATGTTTTTTGTCACTACGCAATAAGAGATAGTAACTATAAATGGTTGTCTGTTGATTCAGAATGGGTGAAATATGAGAAAATCAGAAAATTTCTCTCAGTTTTCAATAATGTTACAAATATGATCTCTGGCACACAATATCCTACTGCTAATATATTTTTACCTGCAGTTTCACATGTTAGGATGATTTTGTTTGAAGAGTCATTGTCTGAAGATGATTACATGAGGAATATGGCTATGAGTATGCAAGTAAAATTCAACAAATATTGGGGGGAATGTAATCTTCTTATGTCTATTGCAGCAATTCTGGATCCTAGATTAAAACTAAAGTTTATTAGCTACACATTCCCGAAGATATACTCACATGACGAGGTTGACCAAAATCTTAAAATAGTTCAAGATGTCTTGTGGGAAATATATGCAGATTATATTGTTGAATGTAATGTTTTTAATGCGGGATCTTCATCTGCAGTTGATCCTGTGAGTTCCTGAAGTCATTTTGACGCAATGTTTGGGTTTCAAGATTTTGTTGTAGCTTCTGGTTCTGTGAAACCATCAAAAACTGATTTACAAGTATATCTTGAGGAGGGATTATTTGTGTATTTTATAAGGGTTTAATAATTTATACCTTTATCTATTTATTTTTTTCACTTGGAAATTTTGTTGAACCATTTTATGTCATGTCTTTGATGGGCTACTCACTGGTACTGTTTGTTTGGACTAATGTACACTTTGTGCCCTTCCCCATATATTGTTCTGTTTATGTAACTACAATTGTTATTTATTTACAGTCATACAACACATTTCTCATGCACAGATTTTTAATACAAGGGTGTTATGAATGCAGAATATTAAAGTTTTTTATTTATTGTTTTTGGTAATTTGAGAATTAATTATTAATTCTTATATATTTTATTTAGAGTTATTTCAATTTATAAAAGTTAAAATGGTGGCATTTTTGATGTGGTGTGAGAATTAATATTTAAATTTATCTATTTAACAATTCAAAAGATATAAAAAAATTGAAAATTTTCGAACATTTCGAACATTTCGAACATTCCAAACATTTCAAACATTTCAAACATATTCGAACAATTCGAACGATTCGAACAAATTCGAACAAATCGAACCGAACACGAACAGATCTTTCACGAACAATTTCGAACACGAGCCTATTTCAAACAAACTATATTTCAAACGAACCGAACACGAACACGAGCACTGTTCGTTCGTGTTCAGTTCGTTTACACCCCTAATTTTGACAATCATAATCACACAGCCATAGATTGTTAAGAGTAAGTCGAGATTTAAATGTTGTTATTTATATTAAAATATTCATTTAAATAGAATTTAATATGTTTTTATTTCATTTCAATAAGTAATTTTAATTGATTATATATCTTTGTAGCATTGTAGTCAATTAAATTNAATTAAATGATATTTATCACCACTGTAGTTTGCAGAATGATGTTCCATAAATTCCCTGACCTGAATTGGATCTAGACAAGTTGTGCCCATGAATATAGACTTCCTAAATCTGAAGCCTGGGCATTGCCGAGGCTCAACCTCAAACACTCCGCTCGTTGGATAATCATGCGCCCCAAATGCATACTCCACGCCATAAACTGTAAGCATGTAATTGTAGAATTAAAGAACTTTAGAAGATCCTGTTGGTGGAGTACAAGTTTAATAATCCAATGGCGTCACACTTAAGAAATTGATATACAGTCTATCAAGGACTGATCATAGTAAAGTCAAACCAAGTAACTCAACAGATTTTGTCAGCGATAAAATTCATCTCTATTAAGGTTGTTATATTAGTTTCAAAATCCCAATTAAGAATCGTGCAATTAGTAACTGAAAAGATATGGTTAAGATATAGATAAGAGTAAAAAATAAATCTTAAATTGAATAGTTTGAAAAGTATATTCATACAGAAATACCAAATAATTGGCCATATTTGTATACTTTATTATTGAAGATATAAAAGAATATAAAAAAATAGCTTTATTGCAGAGAATATCCATGAAACACAACATCAAATTCCAAATAACACTTGTAAATGATTTTGAAGCTGATCTACAACAATCAAAGTCCCTTTTACAGTTTTACCTCTAAATCAACATTAAGGGAGAACTCGTTAGGAATTTTGCCATTGAATAGTTACAGAACTTGTTCAAAACAAATGACTTGCAACAAATTGAGTTTCATCTTTTTACACTATAAATGGATAAAATAAATTTCAGATCAACATCCAGAGAACATAAAAGGTAAAGTTTTTTTTGGCCAAATGTGCATAAACCTAATTGATTTAATAACTTAAAAGCCTTAAAGCATTTCATTCATTCTGCAAGTTTTCAATGATGATCATTTCATCATTTTCTGTAAATAAATTTATTGGCCTAATGAATCTCAATGTGATAGACTCATCCATCATAACTCATATGATAGACTCATCCATCATTTCATTTTATGGTTTGCTAAATGCGATTTTAAGCTGCTCAGTTTATAGGCCAAGCAATAATGATGGCATGGTGCACCAAGATCACAAGGAGCATTTGCAATTTGGAGATAAGCAGAGGAGGATACTTTATAGAAATTTAAAAGTGCAAAAAAAAAAATTCCAAGTCATTTAGTTTAGTATGCGAGTTTAGAGGTTATTCACTGTATCTTAATTAATTCCAACTTACCTAAAGCCTTAAAAAATTATGAATGCAAACTCAAAACGATGAANTAAAAATGCAAAAAAAAAAAATTCCAAGTCATTTAGTTTAGTATGCGAGTTTAGAGGTTATTCACTGTATCTAAATCAATTCCAACTTACCTAAAGCCTTAAAAAATTATGAATGAAAACTCAAAACGATGAATTTTTTTTTTTTAATAAGTACTAGAAAAATATTTCAATTAATAAAAAAAATATTACACAACATTAAATAATTTTTGGTTGCTTCGATTTTCATATTTATAGTTTTATGACTATTATATTTTGCAACATTTTAGATTTACTTTGAATTTAATGTGGAAAATAAGTATTTGATAAAAAATCTTTGAAATATGTTTAAACTATCTTCTTAATCATTTGTTTAAAATTTTATGACATCTAAAGTCGTATTTCGATTTTTGAACGTATTTTGAAATGATTGGTTTAAAGTTGAACTAATTGAAATTACTGAAATTCAAATTTCTTGCCAAACTTTGAACTTCTAAACAGGCATGGAGTTATTAAATTTGACATCTAATTCAATTTCCAAGTTTCCAAGCAAGGTTTGAAAGAACGGAATTTATTTACACCAACAGCTATTTAAATTACATATAAAATATCCAATTCTCATTTATAGAAGTGCGATGTTAACAATATCACTTGGCCAGCTACTCAAGTAAACATTGTTAACCAAGATCTAAGCTGTTACTAACAACTGATTGCTAGCCACTATCTGCTGCATGGCATTTGCTCGCACTATCACCTATTTTACGGTAGGAGCGGAAATAATTTATTCGAACTACTTAATAGTATTGAGTGGTTTAGCTGTAACTCCTAAGAATTGGGAGCTTTGTAAGTAATTCAATAAATTACAGCGGTATATAAATAAAATTTCTTNTTAGCTGTAACTCCTAAGAATTGGGAGCTTTGTAAGTAATTCAATAAATTACAGCGGTATATAAATAAAATTCCTTAGAATAATTTTTTAAACNTATAAGAATGTGAAAATTATGAATAAAAAGTAGAGTATTAATTTGTAAGTTTTAAAAAATGATATTTAAAATAAAAAAATGAAGTTTCATAATATTATTTTAAGTATTTATATTAATTTTTTAATATTAGATATACATAACAAATTAATGAACTTTTAAATTATTTAGTTTTTTTTATATGCTATTATTTTTTGGAGCTATTACAAAAAAGAATTAGTCGTCACGTCGTTTTAGGGTCTTAGGCATGTAAATAGTATGTTTAAGAAGCTAGATATGTAAAATTTGATGTTTTAAGTGTCCTGTATGTAAATCCCCCATCATTAATTTGTATTTTATAAATACCTTTTCAGGCGGCGAATTACTTGGACGTGAAAGACCTGCTTGATCTGATTTGCAAAAAAGTAGCAGGCATGATGAGAGGGAAAATGCCAGAGGAAATCCGTCAAATTTTTAAAATTGAAAATGATTTCACGCCCGAACAAGAAGAGCAGATCCGAGCAGAAAATCAATGGGCCTTCGAGTGATTTGGGCTTTTCTTTCATTAATTAAGAAGACCATAAATTAGATATTGTCTTTGTAGTGCTTTGCATTCCATTTTTAAGTTTTTCTTTTTTATTTTCTTATGAGAGTGTTTGAAAAAAGATTGAATTCATAATGGATTCTTAAATTCTCAAGCATTAGATGTTGATAATACAGGTGTTTGGCATATTATTGGCTGGTAACACGTGCTGAGACGTCATTCTTTTGATCATTTTCTTTATCAACTGTTATATTAGATTCACTTCATCTTGTTCCCAGAGGATTTTCTTCCTTATCACAGGTGAAGTTATAGCAGCAACCGCATTGAACTGTGATTTTTACTTTGAAAGCAATTCAAATTAATGATTTTTTTACGGAACAATAATTAAAAATTTGAATTAACTACTGATTCGTGTTTAATAATGGAATAGATTTGTTGATGTTTGAAAATAATCTTTAATAATTATTGAATTTGAGTAGATCTATTGTGATTAGAGATTCTATTTTATATAAGAAAAGCTTATATAAAAATTAGAAGGATTATATGAATATTTAAGGTCATTGATTTAGCTTGAGAATGAATAAGAGTTTAATCAAAATGTTTGGATGCATTGAGACAAAGGAATCATATAACTTTAAAGACATGTGCCATGCCAACCTGCCCTTGATTAAGTATGTTTTGGTCCCTTTTTCAATCATTAAATGATTTGTTGCCTAATCTTTTTAATTAGATACATGATATCTTGATGTTCATAAGCTTATTTTAATCAACTATATCAATAAGCTCAAGTTTTGATTACAATTTACTTTAAATAATTAAATATATATTGAATATAATCAAAATTTATCTTCATATCATTCATATGTTTTAGAGCAAGACACAAAAAGTAAAATCAATGAACATATTTTACAATTTTTTTGTTAATGTTGAATTAATTTTTATCATATGATTATTATTATAATATGTGGAAACTTGCATATGTAGCACTAAATTCTTATGTATTTACCGTTTTTAAAGATTTGAATGCTTTGATATCCTCAACTATTAATGATCTCAGGCTCGTTGGCTTCCTTGAGTCGAGACATTCAATCTGACTATAAATATGTGAAATCTAGAGTTTATTTGACATTTGAATTTACGATTCTAAGTTTTCAATCATGATTCAAAACTTATTTGAGCCTAATCAGAAACAAATTGAACTTATTTTGGTATCGTTTGATTCGTTTTGTCGAGATGGTCAGTTTAACTATGAACTTGTTGAAATTGAGGCATAATTGATCTTAATTTGAATTTGAAATATCTTGCATCGAGATTCATGTTTCATAAGAAATTGTTGAAAGTGTAACATTACTAATTTTTTTAGGTAAGGCGAGCGATTGAACACGATACATTAAGATTCTTTTTATTTTTATTTGTTGTGTCATGCATTGGAGCAGAGTTGATACTTGTTCTCTAATTTGTTGAATAAGCAGTGATTACATAAGATAGATTGTATGAATCAGATCAAATTACTTGAAAGAAGTTATTATTAATAAAAAAACAATATATAAATTTTGGATAAAATTTAAAACCTTATGCAAGAACAAAATAGTCATCCTAACCAATTTTAAAGATTAAGAAAATACTAATTTGAGATTATATTTTAATCAAATGGTGAACAACTAAGTATCAATCTTCATGGTATATCAATTATGCTAGTAGAGAAATGTTAACCATATGCACAAAAAGAATTGGAGTGTTTACATGTGATATGTCTCCAGCAAATTTCCATCATCTAACACGAATTACAAGGCATTGACACAACTCTTGAGGCAATTTTTTGAACAATAAACATTCAAACTTCAATTAAGAGTTATCTAGAACTCTGATTTCAACAAACTTATGGTCAAACTGACCGGTTTGATGAGACGGGCTTAATGATGTCTAAGTTAATCTAATCCGAGTCAAATCAAACCTAAATCAAGTCATTAAATCACACTTAGAAGATTTACAGACACATTTGTAAGATCAAACAGATGCTGAATCTGGTGGGTTTATAGTCGGATTGAGTGTCTCGACAAAACGAATCTAACGAGCCCAAATTTACTCAATTCCAACATCGTTAAGGTAGTAAAATGTCTATAAAATGTTTTCTGATTGAAGGAAGCTCTCCGGAGCATTCGATCAAAATGGTTTATACTTTTGCATGAATTGCACTAAAAAAACTAGGAATAGAGCCCTGCCTCTCTCATGAATGAGGAGCTTCAGCCTCGAGAAAAAAAACTTGAGGCTTCGAGAGAGAGGTGAAGTCCAAACACCATTTTTAGCATTATTGATCGCCGCCGACAGCTTTCAACCACCGGTCGATTGCCGTTGACAACCACCAACCACAATCAAATACTATTGTCATCGTTAACCACCATCGACCACTACTAACCATTATCGATCATCACCAGTCGTCGTCAACCACAATCAACCAGACATGGTCAATCAACATCGTAACTTGAAAAATCTAGCAAATTTCACGTCTAAAAGACAAGAAGTTTCTGCAATCATCAACTTATAGTGAATTTTTATAACCGAGTCAGACCCCGCGATTTTTTCATTTTACGGAGCTTTCCACGTAAAAAAATATCTGGCTCCATTACTGTTTATTTCTTTCACCCGAGTACGTGATGAATTATCGTGCAACGCTAAGACGATAATTCATTATTTTTTCACCTTGAATTTTCTAGGATCCACCAACATACATACACAACTTTTACGTATTGACATATGTCAAAGCCATAACATAATATAAAAAATGCCATCGCTATTAACTATTTTAAAACTGAATTGCACTTTTCATGCTGATATTTATGACACGACGTTCATTGTAAATGCATAAAAATCATGTAAAATGGATGCAAATTTCCCTAAATGATAATATAAAACAGCCATATAATGTCAGAATGAGCCCCAACAACAGTCACAATAACTCTTATTTTAATCAAAGTCCAATCTGCATTCTTCTTTATGATAATGATGATAATGACAACTCTCGCATTTACAAATAATGATTTGATTTGTCCATCACGCCTCCCATTTATAAGCATATCATGCAATATGTTGATTTATACACAGTATGCATAATGACACTAATCTTATGTAGGTAGGACACCAACATGATCAAATCATTTGAGGGAAACACCTGAAATTTAATTTAACTTATTAAAGACTTTAAAATTAGCAATCTCTCTATGCACGGGAATAGTATGAAAAAGTTGATAAACAAATCACAGCCGTTGAATCAGCTTTTAGGCTTATTCAGAAAATGATCATACGGTAGCAATTCTTAGTTCAGAAAATGAGAAATTCAAACACGCATCTTAAAGCACATCAAACTCAATGAATCACTTTTTTGGGGCGATGGCACTGGAAGCCAAAAACTGNCTTTTAGGCTTATTCAGAAAATGATCATACGGTAGCAATTCTTAGTTCAGAAAATGAGAAATTTAAGCACGCATCTTAAAGCACATCAAACTCAAGGAATCACTTTTTTGGGGCGATGGCACTGGAAGCCAAAAACTCATGCAGACAACATCTGTAATTGTTCCGAGACAAATCTCCAGAGATCTCGCTCTCTCTCCTAATAATTTCTTGGGGGGACGCTGGATTTCGTCGATTATTGAGTGGTTTCCTTCGTCTTCCAGGAGGTTCTCTGGCTGACGAGCGGGGCCGGCCGCAACCATGGCGGTTTGGCTGATGGGGGGAAGTGGTTTTCTTTTACTTTGAAGCGGTTTTCTGAGCGGGTTAGTGGGTTTCTTTGCTTTTGTGTTAACTTTTGCTGGTGTTACTTTCCTTTAGGGTTTTCTCGTGATTTATTGGTTTTTGTTGGGGCTGTGAAGTTCTAGAAGCTGCTTTTTGCTCTGGATGTATTGGCAACTAGGAGGGGTTGGCGGGGCGTTGGGGGTTTAGGCGTCCGTGCTTTGCTCTTTAGTTTTGTCTTCTTCATTTGTTGATTTANTCTAGAAGCTGCTTTTTGCTCTGGATGTATTGGCAACTAGGAGGGGTTGGCGGGGCGTTGGGGGTTTAGGCGCCCGTGCTTTGCTCTTTAGTTTTGTCTTCTTCATTTGTTGATTTTTTCGGTTGAAGTTTACTGGTGAATAGTGGGGAGGTATCATTTTGTCGGAGTTGAAGATTTCTGCTAAAAGAAACTGCGGTGTTTTTGTCATTAAATTGTACAGGTAAGGTTTTGCGCTTCTGTAGCTGATGTATTTTGTTGGAAATGTAGGTTTGAGGACTTCTCATGGTCGTTCTAAATAGTTGATGATAGCGATTCACTTTTAATGGTCGTTGGGTTACTTGAAGTAAGAAATATGTTTTGAAAAATAATGAGTTTATTGGACTCCGTTATTTCGTTGGAAGCAGTTGGGAATCAGCATGACTTTTGGAAAACAGAATCATCACTTTCTAAGAAGCTGTTTAGTATTTTATTCTTGACAGGATTTAAGCTAGATTTAGCTTAAATATTTTCAAATAGAGATTTCAACTTCTTTATCTGTTAAATTCCACTTTTTATAAGATTTCAAGGATCTCAAAATTTCTTCTCACAAATTTTAATACTAAACAAAGCAAGATTTAACAATTATGACGCCAAATGATTTTCGGAATTTACCTCCTAAGATTTACTAAATCTAATAGTCAAACAGCCCCTTCAACATGTTTTCTTCTACAAAACGAGCCCATAGTGCTATCTGGCGTTTGTCTAGGGTTTCTAAGTCGTTGTTTCTCATTTCAAATTTAGGTCTTGCTTGGAGTGAAATTGAGTCATACTTGAAACTTGCTAATGATTAATCTTTCCTTCTTTTTTTTTTTTTCTTAATTTGCTAGTGATAAAGAAGAGTATTTGACTCCATGAATACATGAATGCTTCAAACTTATAAAGTTTGTCCTCAATATTTAATATGTGATTTCAATATCTTCCTGTTATGTAATTTCAATATATTTCTAGAAAAAAAAAACAAAAAAAAAAACAAGATTTTAGCTGTATTTTGGAAATATCAGCTTCTTAAAAAACAATTGTAATTTGATGACTTGGTTGGCAAGAAAAAATCAGTTTATTACAGTATTTTTGTGGCGACTCTTCATTTGGAAGGTAACCTGCAATTTCATTTTATTTTTGCCAGTCTGCAACAAAGTTTGAGAAATTTCTTCATTATTTGAAGAATTATGAAGTCAGGCTCAAAAAATGGTTGGAGTTCTTTCATGCCATTTCGGGTGGGAAGGAAATCCANGCCATTTCGGGTGGGAAGGAAATCCTTGGTTCGCTTTTCTTTGTTCCCCAAAGTTCGATCAGCTGGACAAACATCAGGCAACGCACCTGTTTATCTGAACGTATATGACTTGACACCCTTGAACGGTTATGTTTATTGGGCGGGGCTGGGCATATTCCACTCTGGCGTTGAAGGTATGGCGTGTTGTTCCTTGTGTTGTCATTTGGGTTCTGTTTGAGTAGGCACTTTGTTTTTCAGGATTTTTTTTTCTTTTTGGGAAATTTACATACATAGCACACAATTCTTATGTATTTACATTTCTCACCTAAACTTTCATAGTCACACACACAATAATTCGGCACTTTAAACCTATTCATTAGAAGGCGCATTTCACTTTTAAAAAGTGGTAATATTGCTATTTTTGACGTGATATCAGTGATTTGAGTGCCATGTGTGTAAATATGAATGTTTAGGTGTGAGATATGTAAATAGATAAGAATTTTGTGCTACGTATGTAAATCTACCTTTCTTTTTTCTTTCACCTGCTGGTCTTGCACAAGAGTGTTGTGGAAGGCAATGTCTACTATGCCATGGTAGAAGAGATACAAAGAAACATGTCTTTGTTAATTTGATTCTGCAGTTCTAATAGACTGTGTGGATAGCTACATTTTTGTTTAAAAAAGTATTCTCTAAGGAATTTTATTTATATACCGCTGTAATTTATTGAATTACTTACAAAGCTCCAAATTCTTAGGAGTTACAGCTAAACCACTCAATACTATTAAGTAGTTTGAATAAATTATTTCCGCTCCTAAACTTCATCCTCGTAAAATAGGTGATAGTGCCAGCAAACGACATGCAGCAGATAGTGGCTAGCAATCAGTTGTTAGTAACAGCTTAGATCTTGGTTAACAATGTTTACTTGAGTTTCTGGCCAAGTGATATTGTTAACATCGCACTTCTATAAATGAGAATTGGATATTTTATATGTAATTTAAATAGCTGTTGGTGTAAATAAATTCCGTTCTTTCAAACCTTCCTTGGAAACTTGGAAATTGAATTAGATGTCAAATTTAATAACTCCATGCCTCTTTAGAAGTTCAAAATTTGGCAAGAAATTTGAATTTCAGTAATTTCAATTAGTTCAACTTTAAACCAATCATTTCAAAATACCTTCAAAAATAGAAATACGACTTTAGATGTCATAAAATTTTAAACAAATGATTAAGAATATAGTTTAAACATATTTCAAAGATTTTTTATCAAATACTTATTTTCCACATTAAATTCAAAGTAAATCCAAATGTTGCAAAATATAATAGTCATAAAACTATAAATATGAAAATCAAAGCAACCAAAAATGATTTAATGTTGTATAATATTTTTTTTATTAATTGAAATATTATTCTAGTACTTATTAAAAAAAAAAAAAATCATTGTTTTTAGTTTGCATTCATAATTTTTTATGGCTTCAGGTAAGTTGGAATTAATTAAGATACAGTGAATAACCTCTAAACTCGCATACTAAACTAAATGACTTGGAATTTTTTTTTCTGCACTTTTAAATTTGTATAAATTATCCTCCTCTGCTTATCTCCAAATTGCAAATGCTCCTTGTGCTCTTGGTGCACCATGCCATCATTATTGCTTGGCCTATAAACTGAGCAGCTTAAAATCGCATTTAGCAAACCATAAAATGAAATGATGGTTGAGTCTATCATACGAGTTATGATGGATGAGTCTATCACATTGAGATTCATTAGCCCAATAAATTTATATACAGAAAATGATGAAATGATCATCACTGTAAACTTGCAGAATGAATGAAATGCTTTAAGGCTTTTAAGTTATTACATCAATTATGCTTATGCACATTTGGCCAAAAAAACTTTACCTTTTATGTTCTCTGGATGTTGATCTGAAATTTGTTTTATCCATTTATATTGTAAAAAGATGAAACTCAATTTGTTGCAAGTCATTTGTTTTGAACATGTTCTGTAACTATTCAATGGCAAAATTTCTAACGAGTTCTCCCTTAATGTTGATTTAGAAGTAAAACTGTAAAAGGCACTTTGATTGTTGTAGATTAGCTTCAAAATCCTTTACAAGTGTTATTTGGAATTTGATGTTGTGTTTCATGGATATGGCCAATTATTTGGTATTTCTGTATGAATATACTTTTCAAACTATTCAATTTAAGATTTATTTTTTACTCTTATCTATATCTTAACCATATCTTTTCAGTTACTAATTGCACGATTCTTAATTGGGATTTTGAAACTAATATAACAACTTTAATAGAGATGAATTTTATCACTGACAAAATCTGTTGAGTTACTTGGTTTGACTTTACCATGATCAGTCCTTGATAGACTTTATATCAATTTCTTAAGTGTGACGCCATTGGATTATTAAACTTGTACTCCAACAAAGGGATCTTCTAAAGTTATTTAATTCTACAATTATGCTTACAGTTTATGGCGTGGAGTATGCATTTGGGGCGCACGATTATCCAACGAGCGGAGTGTTTGAGGTTGAGCCTCGGCAATGCCCAGGCTTCAGATTTAGGAAGTCTATATTCATGGGCACAACTTGTCTCGATCCAATTCAGGTCAGGGAATTTATGGAACATCATTCTGCAAACTACAGTGGTGATAAATATCATTTAATTGTTAAGAACTGCAACCATTTCTGCAAGGACGTCTGTTACAAATTGACTGGAAACTCTATTCCAAAATGGGTGAATCGGCTTGCAAGGATAGGTAAACATTGACCCTTCATCAACTCCATGAATTGCTCCACAGTTTCTTGGAAGCTTTACCGTACTTAGTAGATGTCAACTAAGTAATCACTTTCATATTAACTTATTGGTTACTTACCTTCTTTCTCACTTCTTAGACATCTGATACATATGCCTACGATGTGTCGGTGATAGTGATAATTAGGGCGTATTATATGAGTAATAATTCAATGTGCTTTATTGAAAAACTTTCTATGGCTCAATATCTCAGTAATTTCCATAGCCAAGAAAATGTTAGATTAAATACAATATCCTTCTCTTCTGTTTTATCGAAGTATAGGTGACTCAAGTAGATTTGTAGTAGTTGAAGATGTTCTTTCTCAAAAGTGCCTAAATAGAACAAGCAAATGGGCCAACTGTTTTCTAAATATTGATAGCCAGTGCTTTTTGAACAACGACACAAAACATTGGATAAATAATGAGATAATCTCGCCAATACCAGTCTTCTTCACTATGTCAACCAACTGTTTTTTAAATGGGCAGAAGGAATGATTTTAGGAGCTTTTGTAGTTAATGGTGACTTGTTGACTCTATTGAGGGTTAAGTATCAACGAACATGCTATGTTTAAATTTTAAATTTCATTTTTATGTTTGTGATTGATGAGGTATCTTTAGCTTAATATGAGGCGTATCAACTGGTATAACACTTTTTATAAGAGTCAAATCATCCTCTTAGCATAAATTTTTTTTATGATGTGATTAATTAAGAAATTAAATTAAAAAGGCTATCATTCAATGAGTTTAGTTCATGATGTGGTTGTTTGATGCTGCACAATTTAACTCGATAACTAATGACACCATAGTTTAAGTTTGTGTAGCATTGCTTGTGCGCTTCATGTACTGTCTTAGTCTAACAAAGTTTTGAAATGCTTTTTTTAATGGTTCAAGTATCTCAAATGATAGTGTAACACTCTCTTGTTGATGAATAGAAAATTCTATCCTGAAGAGAGAGAGAAATCAAGAGGTTGACATTAAAATACTATAAAAATCAATATTTAATACTAAGCTTAATTAAAATTGATTTAGTCAATCAAAAATTTGAGCATTTTCAAATTGCCTTGGACGAAACTGTTCCCGCATGCCAAAACAAACTACTCCCACTCAATTATTTATTTATTTTTATAATCTAACTCCAACGAAGCAAAAACTGAAAAGAGGAATTTTCCCAAATTTCTCCTCTCCGATACAATAGCAATTAGGGATAGCGAGGAAGGCGGGCTAGCGAGGAAGGCAAGAATGCATTGTACAGAGGCCTTCAAAATCCTTGTCTTTTCCGCGTGTCTCACACGATCCACTTGCTGGAGCCTCTTCATCCTTCTTTCAATCACTGGTCTCTAGTTTCCTTTTTGAAACGACGTGATTGCTGCAAATTAGAATCCTTTGACTTCTTTCAATGGTGGAGTCGACTGTCAGTTTCTGTTGTCCTTGCTTCCTCGGTTACTGATTTATTTCTTTCATTCATTGAAGCCATCCCAGAGCGATATCCAATGTCATCGCACAATTCTGCTCTAGCTTATCACAAGAAATCCTAGTTGAAGAATCTTCTACAGTCATTCAGACCAATGGCAACACAACATCGTTGCCTCCGTTGTCGTTGCCCTCTACTAAAAGGAGTCCTGGCGTTGATCTTGGCATCTCTTGCTAATATCTGCCTGTGAGCCTGAAGTCCTCTTCTACGCTTTGCTTATATCTGATTGTTATGAGGTGGGGAGGACTGAAGAGAAGAGGAGGCATTGCTCAGGTTTCCGACGAGCTGCAGGTGGAGGTGGCGTTGGTCTTGTTGCGACAACAAGCTTCTTGTGGCACTTAGCGTGAGAGCAAGGTGGCAGGAAGAAGCAGATGGAAATGGAAGAAGGGAGAGCATTTCACATGAAGCATAAGGGATGTACTGTTTTCATCAGATTGACGTCGACTAATTAAGGTACGGTTTTGGCTAGTGATATTGAAGTTGACGCTCTTCTAGATTCCCCAACTTTTAAATACTCAACTCTTAAACAAGGGACACCGCAGATAAAGGAGTTGATCCTACATGTAGAGCTATAATTTCAAACGTCAAAAAACTTATTTTGAATTTGAATGAGATCAGAGCTTGCAATGATGGTGATGATGGAATGAAAAGACCAGCGTTGAGCGTGAAATTGACAGCTCTACTGAATTATCCAGAACGAATGCTCATACTCCGTCTCTTTCAAAGACACGACTGAAATGACAGGAAAGGTTTGAGGAAATTTTAAAGAAAGCCTTAGAGAGCTTAAAGGACTATATGCAATATTGTATGTTGTCACTGATTATCATTTTACCCTAGAGATCAACATATATACTATTGTGGCTTTGCATGAAAAGGTAAAAATATAGGGAAATCAGGATTTTTTTATTTTTATGTAGGAAAAGTGAAGACCCACATTTAGACAAGTCGATTAAAAATCTTTTTTGGTCGAAGTGTCTCGTGACACTAACCGACACGTCTTATAGACAACTGGGCAGACAGACATCCCTATGCAGCCCTCTAATTTGGGACGACGTCAGGAGATTGCCAAACATTTTGGTGATACTGGACTTGTAATGTTAGGTTATGTGGAGCACGGTCCACTACATACAAATTGAGCGAATTTTTTGCATCTTAGGAAACCATTTAAATAAGTATTTTTTAAATTGTTTCCTTTCTTCTGTTTGACTGCTACTTGCTTGAATTGCATTTACCGCTCTCCCGTCTCATTGATTGATTTCTTAAATTAAAGCAGAAGAGGAATTTTGTTGGGCTTCCTTTTTTATGCTTTGATTAATTCATTAATGAGTGTAATTAAATAAAGGAAAAGGCATGTCACAGCTACCTGCATGGAAAGCTTCGACTCCCTGTTTGGAAGGCTTCTGCTTGGCTTGCAAATAAAAGGCGGAGAAGAGTTACGACAGCAGTATGGATCACACGACACTTGCTCTTCCTCTCTTCTTCGTGTATTTGGCTTACGGTAGTAAGAGGAGAAATAAAAGTGTTGTTCCCGATTGTCTTCTCCTCGGTGTGAATCTTGGGCATAGAGAGAGATAGGAGAAGAGAGTTTTTTCTTGTAATTCGACGTGGTCGATGGTGTAATCCTCAAGCTAATAAAATCCTCTGCAGCTCCGTGGACGTAGACAATTTGCTGAACCACGTAAATCTTATGTTGCCTTTTTTCTGGTGTAATTTTCTCGATCCGGTTTTTCGCTTTATTGCCGTCATTTTTTCACAACATTGCAAATCTTCTAAAAAAATGAATTATTTGGACTTAAAATAATGTCAAAATAGAAATAAAGGGAAACATAAATTATGAGTTAAAATTCTGGAATTCGATGATTTGAATGTGATCAAATAAAAGTATATTTCCTAATGTAAGTGAATGTTCATGGGATCTATTTTAATATAGAAATTGGTGGGGCTAAGCTTAAATTTAATATACAATATCATAAATTGAAAGGGATAAGCATTTAAACCTAACTTAAATAAAATATCATAATTTGGAGGGAATAAGCTTGTAAGCTTGACTAAAATATAAAATGTGATAACTTGGGAGACTAAATTTAAATTGAATATCAAATAAACCTTTCCTAGATCACACTAAGTGTAGTTTTTAAATACTTCTTTATTAGGGCAAGTATGAATGGAGGCACCTGAATCCACTATCCAGGATTTAATGCTGACTAGGTTTTGGATTTCACATGTCTCACTTTAGTAGAGAAACTACTTTGCTATCCTCCACCACCAATTTTCATTGAAACTTTGCAGTTTTTCTTGAAATACCTCTTCTTATCGCAGTACCATGATTCGTCAATGCTTGATTTGGGTTTTCCTTTTTTGATGTGTGTGAGAGAGGGAGATTGGGGACTATTTTTTAAGAAATTTAATTGATTACAAGGCTACAAAGATATATAATCAATTAAAAAAATATTAAATTATATTTAAATAATGTCTTAATATAAATAATAAGATTTAAATCTCACCTCAACCTTTGACATCCAACGGTTGCGTGATTAAGATTATCAAAACGACTCTTTGTTCGGGAACAGGTCTTGTTCGACTTGTTAAGCAAACGAGCCGAACAAAAATAGATTTTTTTTATTTGAAATATAAATGAGTCGAAGACAAACATTGATATTTTTTAACTAGTCAAATACAAACTGAGTTTGGGCGCGCACGTGTTCTGCTTGTTTACACCCCTATGCATTGGGTATCTTGTGCTTAGGCTGCACAAAATCAAATGTTAGTTAAGTTCGAGTTAAAATTATCTTCTTAAACTAACATCCATCCAAGATCTACAATGATTTATTGGATGACACAACCCATGACTCCTGATAAGAATTCTTCTGTCACGGTGGGTTGACTACCTCTTCAGACTAAATAGATCAGGAGTCATGAAGCCTAGGAATGACAAAACCATAAGGTATTGATCGGGCTTCAGTTTTATTCCCCTACCATCCACTTTAACTTTCAAGTGATGAATTCTACAAATTAAATCTTTAGTTTGCTGCTATTATATGTTCAATTTTCAATTTTTAATGACTAGCATGGATCGAAAGTTCTCTTCCGTTATCGAGAAGGGTAATTAACCATAGGGGTTTGCGCCTATGAGAAACCTCGAACCCAATATCAAAAAGTCATAGCAAGATGAGGGCGAAAGCTCTGGGTAGTCTCTTATCTTCAATCCAATCTCCCTTCTGAAAATTCGATCCTCTAAAGCTCTCTTTAAAAAAAATGCAGTCTCCTGAGGAACGGACGTTGAATTTTCAGAGCCTGCAGATTTCCAACGACTTTGCTAGGGAGGTTTCTCTTTCCATCTTTGGCTGGTCATAAATTATTTACTATAATAGCAATTTTTAAATTGACAAAATATAAATAATGCAATCTCTTGCAGTTTGAGTAAATTCTGTGGTGTGCATTAACGCATGTTTAGTGGATTTTAATTTTGGAATCTGCCTTCGAAATGTTCAAACAAAATTATAATCTCTATCTGGTGGGCACTACGTCCTATGACTCTCAACCAGGGGGTCTACCGCTGAATGATCCCAAGAGAATGATAATCACTATCTGGTCAAGATCAGGGTATGACCTATGACTCTCAACCTAGGAATCTACTACCGAAAGGTCCCAACAGAAAGTCAATGTCTGTCTGGCGAGCAACGGTTTTGACTTATGAATCTCAACCCGGGAATCTACCTCCGAAAGGTCCCAACATAAATATAAAGTCCGTATGGTGAGCATCGGGCCATGTTCTACGAATCTCAACTCAGGAGTCTTGTCGAAAGGTTCCAATAAAAAAGGTAATCTCTATCTGATGAGCATCAGGGTATGACTGGTGGACTCAATCCGGAAATCCACCGCCTGAAGGTCCCAACATAAAGGTTATCTCTATATTGCAAGCATCAAGGTGTTACCCGTGAATCTTAGTCCGAGAATCTAATGCTCAAATGTCCCAACCGACAACATGTTCTATAAGGTGAACATCGAGGTGTGTGATACTTAAGTTTTAAGTCTAAGTATCTACTATCGAAAGATCCTAGTAGACATGATGTTGAAGCTTCTAAACTTGAGGCAGGTTGACCAACAGACGAGGAAGAAAGGAAATACAAGTTGAATAGCCCAGTAGTTACAGTTGGAGCAACTTGCCACTCGGTTCAACCTGAAGCGAATATTTCGATTCATAATAAATTTGATAATTTAAAATGGTTAAAAGGATCAACTCTACTGGTGAAATAAGGTAATTCGTTAAGAATCAATAATCATAGACTCCTGCTGAGGAGAAGAAAAGACGTTAAACCCTATTTGCTAAATTTCAATAATTTTAAGGGTTGCTATGGAGAAATGACTTATAATGAAGAAAATTCTGCTCGTTTAACATCGGGGCATACATCCATGCCTCATTTCCAGGGATCCGCCATTGAAAGGTCTCGACAGAAAGGTAAGAAAATATTAAAAAGAAATTTTGAGGAAGAAAAAAACGTGAATCTAGTTAGCAATCCCAGAGATCTGTCGTTGGTAAAATCTGTCAAGAATGGATTCTAAAGAATCATTCATAATGATGAATATTAGTATTATGGTTCCTTAGAAGAATCTCACTATGCATGATAACTATTCAGCTTGATGGTTTGGAAATTTCCATCGCCGAAGCTATGACCATAATTGTATTTGTTTGAAGCTACGTCCGAAGACCTCAATTTGCAGAAGAGTAATTAATCTGTAATTGTGAGAGTGAAAGAAGAATATTAAGAGCTTAATGATTGTTGCTTGATCAATTAATCACTCAAGAAGCTCTTGTCCCAGAAGCAAGTATTCTTGGCCACAAAAAAATTAAAAGAATAATCTAAAATTGGTTGGCAGGAATAGCTCCACTGTTTGATATAGAAAAATTTTTCCTGAGCTTGATCACATTAAGCTATAGAATCATCTTAAATTTGTCTTTTAGAGTGCACATGGTCCTAAAAATTATCAAAGAAATGAGCTAATAAAAAGAATGTCCAAAGCTTATGGTGGTTGAGCCCAATAGGGCTCCAATCAGGAAGCTGCTATCTTCCGCCGACGATGATAGCTCAAAATTAATAAAAGTAAAATGATCATAAAAGGAATTGACATAACATCTGATTTGTGCTCTCAGTATATGTCAGTAACAAGATCATTTAAAAATGAATTTTGAAGAAAGTTCATTGAAGAATCTTAAGATGGGTTGATACCTTAGAAAGCTTGCCAAGGGATCCCTTCACTAGTTAGCATCATCCCTGCGTGTGGAGGGGTTATCATACTTTTGCTAGTAGGATTGACATTTGTAATTCCTTACTCTCCAATAAATCTAAGAACAACGAAATGGAGAATATCTTAATCCCATGGGTGGAGGGGTTATCAAATTAATCCAATTGGATATGACTATAGTCATTCCTTACACTTCAATATATCCAAAGCAATCAAGTGGAGATGTATCTTTAATCCTCGTTGATTGGAAGATTATTGAATTCAAGCTGACATAACAAAATTTTAGTGGAGGACTTTTCAAATCTAAAATTGACAGAAAATTCAATCTAACTTGAAAGGTCTTTCTGTTATCAAGATTGTACATAAGGGGGTATCTTCCAATTCATCAACTTAAGGAGTCAATGATTAATATCATCAATTAGTGATTGATATTTGAAGAGCCATTACACAACTCCCTAGTCAAAGCTGTTATAAAAGTTTCCTCCAGGGAAAAGAGAATACGTGCTCTTTTCCAGCACGAGTGTAATGTTTCATTGGAAATTCTCTTATGATACAACAATGCATTTCCAAGTTGTCGTGAAGTTTCCTCCTGCAAGACAGGACATTTTTTAGTTTATTTAGGTTGACATTGTGCTTTATGCCGAGAGATCCCCAAAAAAACTCGAGCGTCGCTGGAATTTGTTTTGCAAGATATGAAGCATTCTCAATCATCCGGGTCAACACGTGTGTGAAATCACCCTTTACTAAAGTTAAGTGTTGAAATCACCCGGGTCACACACACACACATGAACGTGATGCCAACATGGATGCAAAGTGTTGAAATCACCCTTTACTAAATAAGGAGGATAGTCATTTGAGGTGACATTGAATTCCAAGTCAAAAGTCTATCATCTGGGTCAAAATTGCATTAAATGTCGATATCCCTGGATATATCTACCTAGTGTTGAAGGCTCTCCTTTGCCAAAACTTTATCATCCATGTTGGCATCACGTTCATGTTTGAGATCCCTAGATGCATATAAACTTAAGTCTTTCCTTTTTTATGGAGAAGGGACTAACATTTCGAAGTCTCTTATGCATTCGAGTTAAAATCATATCCAAAGTTAAGTCTATTGGCCGCCCCAAATACTAAAGTCCCCACTTTATCAGATAAGGGACTAATCCTTTTTTGGGTAAATTTCAAAATCAAGGCCGAGTCATCTAGCCAGAAGAGTTGACATTATGTCTAACACCGAGATATCCCTCCATTTGTGTTGATATCCTACTTATGGTTGAGATCCCCAAGTAATTTGGGCGAGATCGTGTTTTACATTGAGATCCCTGAGAAAATGCTCAAGTTATCAATGATAAAGCTGTTTTTCATTTGTCAAAAAAAAGGAAGTTCCATACAAGATATATAAGATGATTCTAGAGGTCAGAGGTTCATCTTCAAACTCGCTAATATTTTTGAAAATCTATGAGCTTTGGCAATTAAGTTGGAGAAGCATAATTTCTATTCTGCTTATGTCTAGGTCTAAGGGACTTTTTGGGGCAGCTGCAACTTATTCAGCTTATCCAGATAAACAACTTTTTCTGATAATCTGCTGATCATCAGTTTATCCAGATAAGCTGACTAGCTGTTTGGTTTGTGTGTTTCGAAACAACTGATTCTGGAAAAATGATCATTCTGCCCCTGTTCTGTATAAGCTGTTTAGCTGTTTGGTTTGTGTGTTTCCAACTTTTGGTAGATAAAGACTATTCAGACAAACACAGTGTTGTTGTCTACACTAGAACTTTAACAACTACAAATATGACAGTTGAGAGCAAAAAATATCATTTCATAATAGTACAAAATTATGATAATTTTAATAATTTTATCATATTTCCTGCCTTACATCGTAAAACACCGCCCATTAGCCAAAACCATAAAAAATGAACCACTTGAGTTAACATTGCACAGTGTGTTATTGTCTTATTCTACATTCTTGTTTATGATCACCTAATGGTTCTTTTGGAATCGTTCCCACCCAAAAAAACCCGAACCGTTCCACCCAAAAAACCATAACATAGAAAATTATAATAACAAAACCCTCCCTATCATACCGAAGACAAAAAAAGTTGGGAGAGACAAACCATTCGAGATGTCCTTAAGCATCTCCCCAGGACCATGCAACATAAAACAAGAAAGAAACACATTTTAGGAAAATCATTGATCAGGCTCTCTATAATGCACACAAAGATACAGTAACAACCGTCGTCGTGTACCTGACCACATACTTCCTCTCTCTTGACGACCTCTCCGATAAAGAAGCAGTTAGTGCCACCTTTTTCTTCCTCCCCTCTTTCACATCATTTTCCTCCCTTCCCCTCTTCTTCTACGTCACGTGCTCCAGACTCGGTGTTCACTCTTCCTCTGGCGGACCTGCCTCCCAGTCAAAGGCGGAAGGCAGATCCTTGCTCGCATTATGGTCAGGTGATGCCATAGGGTCCCAGAAAAACCCTAGCAAGCTCAGTCTTGACGAGGTGCAGAAAAGAAAACCCTAGAACGGAAAGTGGGGGAGATTCCTCTGGTTGAGTGTCGCCCGGATCCGAGCATGGAATCGAACAAGCGCGTGAGGAAGAGGAAGCGAGCACAAGGGCTTTACTTGTCTTTCGACCAAATGAAACGCGGATCGCGGGGTCCTACCTGCGATCCGTGTCTAATAAAAAAGGTGGAACAAAGTTTTGAGGGAGGCTTCTAAAACGCTATTTCCAAACACATTGGTGACGTTTTCAAAACGCCGCTGCTCTAAACAAGCTGTCCCAAACACACCCTAAGACAGAGACCAGACTCATCAAATCAAGAGGTGACTGGGTTATTGGCTTTTCTCCCTGTTTGTCAGTCTGACAACGACAAAGCACAAGACTATTTATTGCTAAAGTTTAAGACCTAGACGTAGGCCAGATTCATCAAGTCAAAAGATGATTGAGTTACTGACTTTTCTCTTTACCACCAGTCAAGGTCATAGGAAGGAGCCTCGTTTGTCAGTTTAACGATGACAAAGCACAAGAATATTCATTGCCACAGTTTAGAACTCAGATGGAGGCCAAACTCATCAAGCTAAGATGTGGTCGAGTTTCTCTCTTTTCTCTTCACTACCAGCAGTGAAGCCCTGTTTGTCAGTCTAACGACAACAAAAGCATAGGTCTATCCTACTCAATAAAGTCAAGAAATCTAGATTCGTCAATTTTTCTCATATGATTTAAGAATGGAGAAAAAAGTCAAAGATGATGTTCCTTGCTTATTGGTAGATCAAGTCGGCTGGAAGCAACTTCTTCAATAGGTCTGAACATGCATTAAGCTTTGACTGAAAAAGTTCCTCCCTTCTTCAACAAGTATGATTAATTGTGAAGTATTAAACAATAGAATATAGTGTATGCTTTGTATCAAGCTCAAAGATGACATCTGATTTTCTTCATTGTTAAGGTAATGGGACTAAATATCTTTATTTGAGTTAACAATGAACTTTAACCCAAGTATATTCAGCTAATGTCAGGCTTTCTCTTGTTACCAAGATAGGGGGACCACTTATTTCATTTAGATTGACATTGAGCACAAGACAAATATTTCCAAATATGTTGACATCGAGCTTTAAGTTGAAATCCTTGAATATATTCTATATTTTATCATTTAAGCTGACATCGTGTTGGATATGAGATTCCCGATTGAATTTTATACCATATTGATGCCAAAGTTATACTCAATCAATTTGAGCAAAAATGATTCTTTTTCAAGCAAATTACATGCTAGAATCTCAAAAAACTGAGAATCGTTTTTCAGATTTGTCCCAATTCTAAAAGCCAAATGAGAGAATTTTGAGCTTGTGATCTTCAACAGTTTACGTTGGAGAAGCAAAATTTTGCTTACAGCTCAAGTCCAAGACACAAGCAAGTTATAAAGGTCGAACTCAACAACCCCAAAATGTTGTCGAATCGCTGACAGCTTCCCTCACTCAATAAACCATAAAACGGTCATGTTTTGTCCATATAATGACAGTAGTTGTTTAATTGAAGCTCATCTGGTTTGATAAGTTAAGTGATCCAAAACTTAAGGTCTCCTCAACTGATATAATGAGTAAGACAAAACCAAATAGACGATTCTTGCTTAAACCCTGCAGGTGGAGGGGTTAACAGACTTATTTTAGTAAGATATGACTTTAGTCATTCACCACTCCGCAATTTGTTGATAATAACTGAATGAAATATATTATCATCCCCCGCTAGAAGAGGGGTCATCAAATGCAAGCCAACAACAATATTCAGTTACTCCTCACCCTCTCTTACAAGTTATTATGCAAGCCCAACAAGAAGTCTATCAAGTTGTTCGAAGAAAACAGAAGCCGAAAGAAATTAAAGAAGATTTTTCTTGAAATTCTTTTGAAATACAAGAATGCGTTTCTAACTGATCATAAAATCCCCCTTTAAGACGGGGATTTTTTTAGTTTATTTAGTTGATATCGTGCTGAGGCCTAGATCTACAAATGTGTTTAATCAAATAACGAGCGTCTTTTTTTAAGATTGATAATAAATTTTATGATTGATAATTCATTTTAAACATTCAATTGATGATTCAAAACCTTCAAATGTGCTTTAATGGTTTCATCCGAGTTTGTTGGACTCAAATCGAAAAAACTTAGGGCTACACCTAAATCACATAGACACGATCCTCATTACTATTTGGAAAAACACCAATAGAATTTGATTCACGTTTTCTTCTGTTTTGTTTTCTTCCAAATCTGTAAACTTAAAATTTTCTTTTCTTGCCTTTTAAATTCGCCAAACTAGGTTGGAATAGCTAGTAAATTGGAGCTTTTGCCTTTTCAAAACGATTTCTTATCGAACTTTCCTGTGGGATCGATATGTGGTACTCTTTGACCTCTTTATTACTTCATATGCATACTTCTGTCGTGTGACCGACCTACTTCACGGTAAATTTTGGCGCCACTCATGTACTTGTTGACTACTTCTACTGTATATGCATTATCTGGTTTGATACAAATCACCACATACATCAAACTTCCAATTGTTGAAGCATATAGAGTTTTCGTCATTTGTGCTTGCTCTACATCAGAGTTAGGCGATAGTTTCTTAGATAGTTTGAATTGAAAATCTAAGGTAGTGTTAATTGGTTTCACCTCACTCATGTTGAACTTCTGTAGGATATTCTCAACATAATCTGTCAGAGACAACTGAAGTGTTTCTGCACTTTTGTCCCTGCTGATTCTCATCTCGAAGATCTTTTTGGTTGGACCTACATCCTTCATCTCGAACTAATTTAGAACTGTTTCATCAAGTCTCTCATTTTCTTTATATCTGCCCCTACAATCAGCATGTCATCCTCATACAAAAGAAACAAAATATAACAGTTACCAAAGTGTTTGATGAAGCAACAGTGATCGGTTTAATACTTCTTGTACCCATTGTCTCACATGAATTTGTCAAACCTTCTGTACCATATCTCAGGGTTTGCTTTAAAGCCATAGAGGCTCTTCTTCAATTTGTACACCAAAACTTTTTTGATTTGAACCTTATAACCTTGTGGTTGTACCATGTATGACTCCAACTCTAGATCCCCATGTAAAAAAGCTATTTTAACATCCATTTGCTCCAGATGTAAATCTTTCTCTGCTATCAGACTCAGCACTTCCCTAACAGTCGTCATCTTCTCCAATTGAGAAAAGATTTCTGTGTAATCCACTCATTCCTTTTGCTGGAAACCATTCACAACAAGTCTTGCCTTGTAGCACTTGCTACCATCTGACTTCTCTTTCAGCCGACAGACTAACTTGTTGTGCAGTGCTCTTTTGCTATTTGGTAGTACCTTCAAATGCCATGTCTAATTTGACTCCCTTGAATCTTCAACTTGAGTGACCTTCTTTTTCACTCAGGTTCACCACTATCTGTTAGTAACAAATAGTGTAAAGAAGGAGAATACCTGTGTGCATGTCGTGTCACTTTGCTGGATCTTCTGACTTCTGTAGCAGGCGGCTGATAAACTTCCAGTACTCCTTCTGGTTGAGCACTTGTTCTTTATCTATTTTCTTAATCACCAGTAACATCTATCTTAACATATTGGATTCTTCAGAAGTAGTTAATGGACTTCCCTGAGTTCTGACCTTGTCCTTTTACCTCTCCATTTCATTGAATGTGACGTCTCTGATCTTCTCAAATTCATCTGAGTCGTAGCTAATGAAGATGCACTTGAGTCAAGCATGCTCTTGGACTCTGCATCAACATGCACATATGCAGAGCACCCAAATACTCTTAAATGAGATAAATTTATCTTTTTATCACTCCAAAGTTCTTCAAGTAAGCCTTCCTTTAAAGTTACTGATAGATTACGATTAATCAGATAAACTACAATGTTTACTCCTTCAACTCAGAACTGCTTTGGCAAGCCATCATGCAACCTCATGTTCCTAGCACGCTCCGTGATTGTATTGTTAATGCCCTCAATCACAATATTCTGCTGCGGTTTCCTTGAGACAGTGAAATCATGTCTTACTCCCTCTATAACATAGATATTTATGAACTTCTAATCACGGTACTCATCTTTATTATCTGATCTGCGACATTTTAGCTTCAAGTCTATCTCATTTTCTACCATAGTCTTTCTTAAAGACTTCAAATATATCAGATTTCTGTTTTAAGAAATAAACCCCATATCTTTCTCATGTCATCATCAATGAAGGTGACAAAATAGCGAAAACCTCCAATGGATTGCATTGAATTAGGATCTCATACGTTAGTATGCACTAACTCTAGTTTCTTTGATTTCACCAATAACCCACATTTGGAGAAAGAAACGTTCTTCTTGCCATATATAATGTCTTCATAGAAATCCAGATCAACTGATTTCAAACTTTGAAGTTTATTTTTCAAAAATAGGGACTTCATACATTTCTCGTTCATATAGGCAAGCCTACGGTGCCACATACCTGCATCTACCCTGGTTCCAACCNACTTTAGCTATTATTTAAGTAGTTCACAAACAAATAATTGATATATTATTTATTCAATGATATTGTCAATGCAAAGAATATAATTTATCACTCAAAAAATATGAAATAATAAAATATGCAACTTCCTATTGCTTGTATATGTAAGCTCCAAAAAATTCAACCGCTCTTCAGACTCTGCTTTTATTTGCATTTTGAGAGTTTTGGAGGGTCAAATTTTCGGAAGAAGGATTGGATTGTAGATATATTATTTATTCTTTTTTGTTGTCAATGCAAACAATATTATTTATCACTAAAAATATATGAAATAATAAAATATGTAACTTCCTACCGCTTATATATGTGGGCTCCAAAAATTCGACCGCTCTCCAGACTACAGATTGGATTGTAAGTATGATATTACATAAAGATTTCACACTTCGAGGTTTCCCATAGGCGCAAGCCTTTATGGTTGATTACATTTTCCGATAACGGGAGAACACTTTCAATTAAGGTTAGTTAGTAAGAATTGAACATTTAATATATAATGGCAGTAGATTTAGGATTTAAGTTGTAGAATTCGTCACTTGAAGTTTAAAGTAGATGGTACGATGGACACGGTTCCATCATCCTGTGTCGTCATCGTCCCTGATTTACTTAGTCAAAGGAGGTACCAACCTGACAGAATGATTCTTATCAGTAACCATGGGTTGTATCGTTTAAGAGATCCTCGTAGATTTGAGATTATTTGTTTGTCTAAAGGGACAAATTTAAGTCGACCTTAGCTAATAAAACGCTTTATGTCAATCAATTGTACCATAATGATTCACAACACAAATGGTAGAAAGTTATTGGGGAACATACGGGCTGTGACCGTGATCGTAATATAATAGTGTCATTTGACGACAACCATATAGTCAGAGGATTTTGTTTTTAATCGTTTATTTGTGGTGTCATTTGGCGGTAGAACCACACAGACAGAGGACTTGAACTACATCTTTATTGGCATATGATTGCCTTGATTGAGAATATATTGATACATTTGATGTGGCATTCACTCTTTAGGAGCTGAAGTCAGTCAGAAATTTGTTGTTTTCGATAAATTGTTGCAGAGGGTAGATGAGATTTGTTTTAATTCTTAAGCGATTTAATTTTAACTTGAGTATTTTAGTTGATTATTTGAAAATCTTGATTTAAAATATTGTTCCATTTGGTTGAAATATTTTATCAACTTGACCATCTTCAGGAAATTGAATATTTATAGTTTTTATTTTTGAAGGGGGCATTTAGTTTTGTTAGTTTAGACTTTTAGGGTACGAGTCATGTCAACTCCTATCTTTATAAGGAAGGAGAATCAGACTGTGGTTTGGATTTGTTAATTCTTATTTTAGGATTTTGGCATTTATTTTGAAATTACTAGACTCGTCGACTTCAGTCCTTACGTTTAGGAGGATCGAACTAGTTTGTTGGGATTTACAACTTAATTCTTTAGATAAGGCGGCTCGATTAGCTTACACAACATTCTCAAACATAATATTTAAGCTTTCAATATATTGGTTGCAACACATGTGGATTTTTGAATATATCTATCGTTGTTTCATTTATATGGACACCTTAAAGCATGCATAACTTCATAATATCTCAATTAATACTTATCCATGTCTTAAAAGTGAGCCACATTTCAAAATATCACATTTGACTTTGGAAATAACCACAAATTTTTTTAAATTTTGAAATCATTTGGTGCTTAAGGTATTTGCAAAAGTATTATAATTTTAGGCTTTAAAATGGGTTCGCCTTCTTTTCACTAGCAAACACGTTGTGAATCCTGTGGCAAGATTTTAAGGTTTCAAAAAGCCTCGTATTTGAATCATTTTTCATACCCTAGGAATCTAACTAAAAAAAAAACTCAATCTTCAATTGATTTTCAAAACCTAGAAACCTTGTTTGAAAAGCTCAATTTTAAAATATTTTCAACTTTACGAGCTAAATTTTAAAATCTAAAATTTAATTTTTTAAACCCTGAAAGTTTATATTATAAAGCATAGAACTTATAAAATTTTTTAAAACCTTAGGTGCCTAAATATTTAAAAGCCAAGTTCCTTGATATTTTAAATCCTAAGAGCCTAAATTTTAAAAGATTGAATCTCCCATTTATGTTAAAATTCAAATGAGTTAAATTTTATGTTATTTTATAAGCTCAAATATTTCAAAATTTTAAATTAAATACAAGTCCAAACAATCTGAAATTCCAGCAGTCTACTAGCGTCAACCCCTGTTAGGGGGCACGAGAGAATGCCAACCTTCCCAGCTATCTCAAAAGAATCGTTTGTCAATGTCGTAAGACACTGCGGTCGGGGAGCAAAACAAATATTTAACCCGTGATCTCAAAAGACGTGACATGACTTCGATATACCTGCAGAAAATGTTAGATTACAAATTAACATCTTCATTTTTGCAGCCTCCCGGCTTCAATTCCCATTAGGGGGCATGAAAGAATGCCAGCCTTTCTAGCTATCACAAAAAAATTTCTAGTCAGTGTCGCAAGACACTGGCCGTGGAACAAAAATGATTTTAAAACCGTGATCTCAAAAGATGCAATGAGCCTTAAATGTACTTGCAGAAAGTGTTAAATCATGTGCTCACATTCTCTGAACAATACTTTAGTTTCCTCGAACTGGTACTCATTTCTCCCACAAACAGGTACAATAAACACCCAAATTGAAAAGTACTCCCTATACGCAATTTCCCCTCCTAATGGTACTGTGCTCTCCTCGAATGGAAGTTTTTGAAAATTATCTTATCGCCTCAAAATTATACATTTCAAGATTTCCTTTACCTGTTATAGTTTGAGTTGTGATTCATAGCCTGTGTTGTCTTATTCTGATGTGCACTATTCATACGTAGCGAGTAGGGTGTGGCACAAGTTTGGGGGAGCAGTAATCATCAGGCTGCCACAGATAATTCTTAAGCTTGCTGTGCACTATTAATACTAAGAAGTAAAAAAAAGTACATTAAGGAAATGTGAAATTTATTTAAGTTTAGGATGTAAATTAATATTAGTAATTAAGTGCCTAAAATGTTTTTCTTTGATTTAAGCATACAAATTTTTGAAATTTTTAAAGGAATAATTATGAGATTAAGGACTTCTCATTAAACTTGCTCAACACTTAATGTTCTATGTCAATAAGGGATGAAGCTTAATTTGATTGAAATTATTTAGGAACTAGGAATCATGATAAGGAGTGGGTAAGCACTTGATTAACGTAGAGTTAGAACTTACCAAAAAAAAAAAGGGAAAAAGAAAAATAATTAAACTTAACTAGATATAGTAATACTTGCAGACCTCATATATATATGGATGACCTGGAGAATAAGCTTGAGGTTAAGTGCTTTTAGATCCCACCTTATGATATTCTAGACTCTCCCTATGTCCAATGATTTACCCACAACTTTATTTGAAATCTTAGGAAATTTTTAAATTCATGAAAAGTTAAGGGGAAACCTTAGTAGTAATAAGAATTAAATGCGGAATCACTTTTAATGAGAGAATAAACTCATAGTCCTACCAATTTAAGTGAAAAAGGATTTTTATGTTTAATTAGAAGATGAATCATGATATGTATAATATAGCAATAATCAAAGAAGTCTTAACATGAAAATGAAGATCACATGACCTTAATGAATTTCTCACTTACTCTTTGATTAATGAGACCAAGAATTGCATGAAAGAATGGGGTTTTTTTTCTTTGAAAATCTGAGCATAATAAAATGATTTCTTGAGGAAAAGTAATGGGTAAAGTTTAGCAGGACTTTCCTGCATTTTTCCCATTTAAATACATAATTTAATGCTTTTGGAAGGTTGGAATTGCTTTTTGCAGGTTACAGAAGGACTAGCACGAAAATTAAAGCAAAAATGAGGATCTTTTGGAAAATCAGCACTGGCGTAACCACATATGAATTAGGCATGGCCACGCCACTTAAATAGTACAGTCACGCCGAAATCGGGTGTGGTCATGCCCAAATGTTGAAGGAGACGAGCGCTTTGGTGCACTCAGCCTAGCCACGCCAAAATATGGCATGACCACACCTCACAACCCGAGCTGGCGGCGTAATTATGCCACAGGATAGGCTTGGTCACGTCGGGGCGTATTGTATTTTGAAAAATTTTTAATGTGGTATTCTTACGAATTTGGAAAATTTTTTGAATTCATTCTATAAACCATTGTAATTAGAAGATTTAGGGAGCTTTTTGGAGAGGGAAGTTCCGAGGAGGTTAGGGTTTAGAGGGTGAACTCTTTTCTTCTTCCAGATAAAGAGGAGATCAAATGGTTGTAAGTATGTTTTATTGTAATAAAAATATTTCTTGCAGGTTTTATATCCAAGAAATTTTCTTTTTTTTTTCTCTCGAGTTATTATTAGCTAAATATTTTTTTGTGCATCTTAACTTTTGGGATGATTTTCTTGGTTTGATTTTTTATTTTGGATTTCTCATATCGTTTTTTGCGTTTTGAATTGTTAAGAGTTGCTGGGTAATTTTCTGGCCTTCATTTACTTATAACCTGGCTAGTTAGGACGTTAAAATCAATCGTGATTTACAACTTCGACAGAAGCATAGTGAAACGGTTAGATTAACCATGAGATCCGAATAATATAGGAATATTTTATTTTGGATCCTGCTATCAATTATGGAGGATCAAAATTTATTGAGGACGCTATAAAGATAAATGAAAGCTATCTTTGTGAAATTTCAAATCTTTTTGGAACCTAGGCATATGCTTAAAAAGAACTAAATATCCCCGGTTGACAACCACCACAAGAAATTTTTATGAAAATCAAGCTAACGGCTACACCTAAATCACAGAGACACGATCCTCATTACTATTTGGAAAAACACCAATAGAATTTGATCCACGTTTTCTTCTGTTTTGTTTTCTTCAAAATTTGTAAACTTAAAATTTTCTTTCCTTGCCTTCTAAATTCACCAAACTAGGTTGGAATAGCTAGTAAACTGGAGCTTTTGCCTTTTCAAAATGATCTCTTATCGAGCTTTCCTGTGGGATCGATATGTGGTACTCTTTAACCGCTTTATTACTTGATATGCATACTTCCGTCGTGTGACCAACCTACTTCACGGTAAATTTTGGCGTCACTCATGTACTTGTTGACTACTACTGCATATGCATTATTTGGTTTGATACAAATCACCACATACATAAAACTTCCAATTGTTGAAGCATATAGAGTTTTCGTCATTTGTGCTTGCTCTGCATCAGAGTTAGGCGATAGTTCCTTATATAGTTTGAATTGACAATCTAACGTAGTGTTAATTGGTTTCACCTCACTCATGTTGAACTTATGTATGATCTTCTCAACATACTCTGCCAGAGACAATTTAAGTGTTTCTATACTTTTGTCCCTGCTGATTCTCATCTCGAAGATATTTTTGGTTGGACCTACATCCTTCATCTCGAACTCATTTAGAATTGTTTCATCAAGTCCCTCATTTTCTCTATATTTGCCCCAACAATCAGCATGTCATCCTCATACAAAAGAAACAAAATATAACAGTTACCGAAGTGTTTGATGAAGCAACAGTGATCGATTTGACACTTCTTGTACCCGTTGTCTCACATGAATTTGTCAAACATTATGTACGATTACCTTGGGGTCTGCTTTAAGCCATAGAGGCTCTTCTTCAATTTGTACACCAAAATTTTTTTGACTGGAACCTTATAACCTTGTGGTTGTACCATATATAGCTCCAACTCTAGATCTCCATGTAAGAAAACTGTTTTAACATCCATTTGCTTCAGATGTAGATCTTCCACTGCTATCAGACCCAGCACTACCCTAACAGCCGTCATCTTCTCCAATTGAGAAAAGATCTCTGTGTAATCCACTCATTCCTTCTGCTAGAAACCATTGACAACAAGTCTTGCCTTGTAGCACTTGCTACCATCTGACTTCTCTTTCAGCCTGTAGACTAACTTGTTGTGCAGTGCTCTTTTGCTATTTGGTAGTACCTTCAAATGCCATGTGTGATCTGACTCCCTTGAATCGTCAACTTGAGTGACCTTATTTTTTACTCCGGTTCACCATTATCAATTAATAACAGATAGTGTAAAGAAGGAGAATATCTGTGTACAGGTCATGTCACTTTGCTGGATCTTTTGACTTATGTAGTAGGCGACGGAGGAACTTCCAGTACTCCTGGTTGATTACTTGTTCTTTCTATATTTTCTTAATCACCAGTAACATCTATCTTAACATATTGGATTCTTCAGAAGTAATTAGCGGACCTGCTTAAGTTCTGACCTTGTCATTGTACATCTCAATTTCATTGAATGTGGCGTCCCTGCTTCAAATAATTTTTTTATTCTGGTAATCTTCTCAAACTCATCTGAGTCGTAGTTAATGAAGATGCACTTGACAAATTGAGTCAAGCATGCTCTTGGACTCTGCATCAACATGCACATATGCAGAGCACCCAAATACTCTTAAATGAGATAGATTTATCTTTTTATCACTCCAAAGTTCTTCAAGTAAGCCTTCCTCTAAAGTTACTGATGGATTACGATTAATTAGATAAACTACAATGTTTACTCCAACTCAGAACTGATTTGGCAAACCATTATGCAACTTCATGTTCCCAGCACGCTCTGTGATTGTATTGTTCATGCGCTCAACCACACTATTCTACTGCGGTGTCCTTGAGACAGTGAACTCACGTCTTACTCCCTCTGTAGCACAGAAATTTATGAACTTCTAATCACAGTACTCATCTTTATTATATGATCTGCGACACTTTAGATTCAAGTCTATCTCATTTTCTACCATAGTCTTTCTTAAAGACTTCAAATAGATCAAATTTCTGTTTAAGAAATAAACCCCATTTTTTTCTCATGGCATCATCAATTAAGGTGACAAAATAGCGAGAACCTCTAATGGATTGCATTGAATTAGGATCTCATATCTTAGTATGCACTAACTCCGGTTTCTTTGATTTCACCGATAATCCACATTTGGAGAAAGAAACCTTCTTCTGCTTGCCATATATACTGTCTTCATTAGAAATCCAGATCAGCTGATTTCAAACTTTGAAGTTTATTTTTCAAAAATACGGACTTTATACCTTTCTCGCTCATATATGCAAGCCTACGGTGCCACATACCTGTATCTACCCTGGTTCCAACCACATCAATGAAACCAACTATTTCATTAATCCGATAATGCGTGCCTTGAATGTTGCCTTAAGTCATCACTAATGCTCCCATGGTCACCTTCCATGAATCACCTGTGAAAGTAATCATAAGTCCTGACTTTGCCAGCTAGCTCACAGAGGTTAGATTTCTCTTCAAGCTTGGAACATTTCTATCTTTTGTAAGTTTCCAAACTATTTTATTCGACAACTTGATATCAATATCTCCCTTTTCTACTATACTGCAAACCTTATTATCTCCTAAATAAACCTTCCCTAGATCACAATGAGTGTAGTTTTTTTATAAATCAAGGATAAAAAGCGGCACCTGAATTCGCTATTTAGAATTTAGTACTAACTAGGGATAACATTAGAGAGTCATTTTGGATTTTATCTGTGGAGATATTAGTAGAGTAACTACATTCCTATCCTCCACCACCAACTTTCCTTGGAGCCTTGCAACCTCTTCTTCTCGTAGTTCTAGCATTCTTCTATGCTTAACTTGAGTTTTTTTTTTTTCTTGGACTTAGGTCTGGCTTTGTTTGTATTCCTGTCCAAATTTCTTTCCGTGTTATCAACATTCAATGCAGGACCTAAAAATTTACCATTTCACGCCTTTCTGCGAACTTCTTCATTCAGTATTAGGCCCATGATGTCATCGAAGTTCAACTTCGAAGTCCCTGAAGGATTACTCACCGTTGTTACCAAACCATCCCAGCTTTTCGGCAATGAAAATCATATCACCCGTGCTCTGATCTCATCATTAAATTTAATCTTTACAGAACACAACTGACTCGTCACAATGTTGAAGTTATTAAGATGCTTTGTCACTGAACTGTTTTCCACCATCTTCATGTTGAGTAATTTCTTCATCAGAAAAATCTTATTGGAATCATAAGGTTTTTTGTACATCTTGTTTAATGTCTTCATGAGATCCACTATAGTTTTCAGATTAACAATGTTGAATGCAACAGATGAAGCAAGTGCCAACTTAATTAGACCTACTGTCGTTTGGTCCAACACTTTTCATTCATTCATAGGCATAGACTCAGTCTTCTTTGTTATTACTTGTAGTGACGAATATAATTTTATATTATACAACAAATCCTACACATGCATTTTTCAAAATGTGAAGTTCGTTTCATTGAATTTCTCCACTTTGAACCTTGCTTCTTCAACCATTGCTCCTACTTGAATCGAACCCCACTCTGATGTCAGTTGATGAGAATCACACAACGAACAATTCCTAACTTTATTGAGGCCTACGATTACCCAAGAACGGGAAAAAACCACGGGAGCTACACCACTAGAAATGTTTCACTATGAAATTCAAGAAGTTTTACAAAGAATTCACACAAGTTTTTTCTCTACATACAAAATAAATTTACAGGACTCGTTTCACAATCTTCCCTTCCGATCCGATGCAAAAATCACGCCTGAATCATTGAAACCCACCTCTTCGACATTCCTCATCTCCATTGGGATATTCGTCAAAGAACACCGAATGATGATACACCAAACCCTACTTTACGCCACTCGAAATTGGGATTAGAAACAATTCCTGACACCAGGCGCTCCTGGCGCATAGGCCTCGAACTTGGCGTCTATGCGCCAAGCTCTCAGGAAACATACCCTTATATTGGCGCAGATGCGCCCAAAGTCGGTGCATAGGCACCGGCTTCTCTGTTCGAGCAGCACTCAAGTGGGCACTTAAGCACCCACAACCCAACATGTGCCAGCTGCTCTGTCCCGCTGCTCACCAAATCAGTCTCCACTCATAACCATATGAATTGATGACATTTAGAAATTAATAGTTGTATCATNAGCAACCTTTTCAAAAAATTGCAGCTACCCTCACCAAAAAAGAACTCCATTATTTCACCTACTGTGCCAAAATTAAAAGAAAAAAAATAAAATTTACAAAAGCATTTAAACAATAATTTATATTCATGAAATTGTCCTCACCTTTTAGAGTTTAAAGTTTATGGTTTAAAGTCTAGAAACTTGCCCTGCTCTCCATCTCAAGTTCTCTACCCTACACCGATCGCCATTAGATTGATCTTTCCTTCAGTAAAAAGATACAAAAAATAAATAAATATAAACAAAAAGTAACAGAAGAATTGGATAAAATTTGTATCCAAAGTTGCTAAGAGTTTCTACANATATATATATATATATATATATTATAATTTTTACACAGATAAAGTGGTATTTATATAATTTGATATTTTAAATACATAGTAGTTGAGCGATATATATGTAAATCTCCGTACTTTTTTTAATGGTCCCTCAACAGAAAAACACTCGTTAGGCATGACTAATAAAGATGGCACGCCTAAGATGTTAGAGTAAGTACAACATTGTTAAGAGAATAATGTAATTTAAAAATAATAGAGAGAATAATTTGAAATAAAACAATGAGAGAACATGCCAATCCCAAACTTACTTCATTAAAAAGGAAGAAGCTTAAGAAAAAAATCGTAAGGCGACAACTTAACATGATTCTAACTCACATAAATGATAGATTCATCCAATATAAGACAAGGAATGGCTAGAGACTATGATACAAGCCCCCAGTCACCCTCATGTGCCTAATCACTTGATCTCGCATTGCAACGTAGATGCACTCAAGCAGGATTGAACCAATGACCATAGGGGATTTACGTTAGGTTGCACCACCAAAGAATTACGACAAGCGGCACGATATGTGTGTCTGTGTGTGTGTCTATATATATATAGTTTGAAATTGGCTCGTGTGTCTATATATGTTCGCATTTGTTTTCAACTTATGTTTGGCTCAAATTAGCTCGTTTAAATTAATTTAAAAAATATATAGGATGTTGGATTTAAACATGTACTTATTTTATGCAGTAAAATAAATAGAACATGATCACAAGAACTATTATGATTAAAAAATTGATAACCATATATATGCATTTATGTACATGCAATTCTTCTGTATTTACATATCTCACACTTTTCACAAGTCAAATCCATCTTTTCATGCAAAGGAAAAATATGTATGTAAATATCAAAGTTTCAATATGAGATATATAAATAGACAAGAAATGTGTTCCATAAATAAATTTTTGAATAAATTATTATTTAAATAATAAATATAATTTTATTATTTCAAATTAAAATGAGTCAAATACGGCCGAATAAAGAATTGTTAATGTACGACTTACTTATAATTCGAGCTTAAAAAAATTATTTGTGTGCGTCTCACTCAACAAATGATTCTAACACAAATTGCTTAACAAACCGAACACAAGTTGTTCGAAGACCAACCTTTTTAACAACCCTACTAACACCTAAACATTCATATTTACATAAATATCACTCTCATCTTTAACATCACATACAAAATATAACCACCATTATTTTTTTTNATATATAAACTTGATGAGTAGTATTTCGAGCCAAAACGAGCCAAACGCGAACGAACACATCTTAGTTCGTGTTCGGCTCTTTAACTTATCGAACGAAATTAACGAATCGAACACGAGCTTCGTAACGAGACGAACACGAGCTGTTCGCGAACAACGAACCGTTTTGACAGTCCTAATTCCAACCACATTAATGAAACCAACTATTTCATTAATACGATGAAGTGTACCTTGAATGTTGCCTTAAGTCATCACTAATGCTCCCATGGTCACTTTCCACGAATCATCTGTGAAAGTAATCACAAGTCCTGACTTTGCCAGCTAGCTCACAGAAGTTAGATTTCTCTTCAAGCTTGGAACATTTCTATATTTTGTAAGCTTTCAGACTATTTTATTCAACAACTTGATATCAACATCTTTCTTTTCTACTATACTGTAGGCCTTATTATCTCCCAAATAAATCTTTTCTAGATCACCATGAGTGTATTTTTTTAATGATAAAAAGCGGCACCTGAATTCACTATTCAGAATTTAGTACTGACTAGGGATAACATTAAAGAGTCATTTTGGATTTTATCTCTGGAGATATTAGTAGAGTAACTACGTTCCTATCCTCCACCATCAACTTTTCTTGGAGTCTTGCAACCTCTTCTTCTCGTAGTTCTGGCATTCTCCTCTGCTTAACTTGGGTTTTTTTTTTTCTTGGACTTAGGTCTGCCTTTGTTTGTATTCCTGTCCAAATTTCTTTCTGTGTTATCAGCATTCAACGCAGGATCTAAAAATTTACCATTTCACGCTTTTCTGCGAACTTCTTCATTCAGTATTAGGCCCATGATGTCATCGAAGTTCAACTTCGAAGCCCCTGAAAAATTACTCACCGGTGTTACCAAACCATCCCAGCTTTCCGGCAATGAAAATCGTATCACCAGTGTTCTGATCTCATCATCAAATTTGATCTTTACAGAACACAACTAACTCGTCACAATGTTGAAGTTATTGAAATGCTTTATCACTGAACTGTTTTCCACCATCTTCATGTTGAATAATTTCTTCATCAAAAAATCTTATTGGAATTATAAGGTTTTTCATACATCTTGTTTAATGCCGTCATGAGATTCACCATAGTTCTCAGATTAACAATGTTGAACGCAACAGATGAAGCAGGTGTCAACTTAATTAAATCTAGTGTCGTTTGGTCCAACACTTTTCATTCATTCATAAGCATAGATTCAATCTTCTTTGTTATTACTTGTAGTGATGAGTATAATTTTATATGATACAACAAATCCTGCTCATGCATTTTTGAAAATGTGAAGTTCGTTTCATTGAATTTCTCCATTTTGAACCTTGCTTCTTCAACCATTGCTCCCACTTGAATCGAACCCCGCTCTGATGCCAGTTGATGAGAATCACACAACGAACAATTCATAACTTTATTGAGTCTTACGATTAATTAGAAACTAAAACACACTGTGAAATAAGAGGATCACACCAATTTGATAAAATATCGGAACAAAAATTAAAATATAAGCATAATCAAAACAACCAGAAAAACACATGAGAATTTACGTGGAAAAACCTAAGAATGGGAAAAAACCACAGAGCCACACCACTAGAAATGTTGCACAATGAAATTCAAGAAGTTTTACAAAGAACTCACACAAGTTTTTTCTCCACATGCAAAGTAAATTTATAGGACTCGTTCCACAATCTTTCCTTTCGATCTGATACAAAAATCATGCCTGAATCATTGAAACCTACCTCTTCGACATTCCTCATCTCCACTGAGATATTCGTCGAAGAATACCGAATGATGATACACCAAGCCCTACTTTATGCCACTCGAAATTGGGATTAGAAACAATTCCTGGCACCAGGCGCTCCTGGCGCATGACACCCGAACTTGGCGTCTATGCGCCAAGCTCTCGGGAAACATACCCCTATAGTGGCGCAGATGCGTCCAAAGTCGGTGCATAGGCACCGACTTCTCTGTTCGAGCAGCACCCAAGTGGGCACTTAAGCTCCCACAACCCAACATGTGCCAGCTGCTCTGTCCCGCTGCTCACCAAATGAGTCTCCACTCATAATAATATGAATTGATGACATTTAGAAATGAATAGTTGTATCATAAGGTATGAGTGATGTAGCCTAAAATTATGTGTAGTTGACCGCTCTTAAAAGCACTTCAATATTGATCGAAGGATTGCCAATGTTGTGTTGAAGAGCTTGTTCCTAAATGCCCTCACATTTCATTTTAGAATAATTGCTGGTTTTTGGTTTGTATGTTTAAATGGGTTTAGTAATTAAAAGTTGTTGTCTCAAACCCTTTGCGTGTTGATCTTCACGGAGTGTCAACAATCGATCAGGGTGGAGTATTGATAATCAATCTTTGCCTAGTGTAGGCAGCCGATTCTTGTAGAGCACTAGAAGTCAATTTTTGTGGAGCATTGGAAGTCAATCTTTGTTTCGTATCAAAAGTTGATCCATGGAGAGCATGATATACGGACTGTTTCGTATCAAAAGTCAATCTTTGTTGGCTGCTCAAAAGCATTGTAACCAATGTATATGGACTGTTCTACTTTTCATGACAATTCAGTGATCTCTTATAAATAAATTGTATTGAGCTAGCATTGTCAACATTGCTTAGTTACAAATGGATCAGTGTGCCTTCCATGTGTATAAAGTAGTCAACCTGCGTATAAATAATAGGTTATTTGTTTAGGGCATTATAGAACAAAAAAGTTATATTTAGTTAAAATTTGTAGCTTCATAACATATCACTATTATTTCATCTGGTGATTTAGTGTACTATGCATCTGGTGTTTGTGTGGACCCTTCACTAAATATATAGTGCTGTCCATGATTTTTACCATCAGATGTACAACAAAAGCTCTTTTTTTCCTCTTATTGGGGTTGATTCAACTATATTGTGAACTTCTTGTTATTTCATTGTTTAATGTAATTTTGATGGTATTTTGACCAACCATTATCCTTTTTTCCCTCGTATCCAATCTGCTTAAAGTTTGTTCTCTAGGTTCAATTATATTGGATTTTACACCCCCAAACTTGTGCATGGATTGGTCTAGAAGGCACCATCTAATGTGTCTCTAGCTAATAGAGTTAACTAATAATGAAAATAAAAGGAAACTAAAATTATTATGCTTGTTGTGTTTGATTTCTAGATGGTTTGTTCAAATTTGTCAAATACTAGCTTGCGTAAATATTTTACATATTTTTGATATGTTGCTTTCGATGTACTTCCTAACTCTATTCATACAAGCTGTCTAGCTAATATTTTTATACCTTCCTTCGCTGAAGACGGTCAATTTCATCACTAGATGTTCCCACACAATCAGAACTCTTCGGACTTATTTCTCATTCTACTTTCATGTAAATGAAAATTTTATTAAGAAAGGTAAATTATAAACTTTGTAAAGCTCAGCTTCTTTGAAAAATTGTCTCAAAATTGTTTGATAATGTCGAGTGAGTTTCTCAAATTGTAGTCATTCCCATGATATTATTTATAGAACGAGCAAACACCCAGACATTTATGCATGAGGATTTTGTTAAAATGTTCAACTCTTTATGTGGTATAGACAAAGCGTACTGTGCAAACTCACCCCAAACCTCCAACAATGATAAATATTGTAAATGTAGATGTCAACAAGATGTGACAGACAGCAAGAAGTTAATATATATAATATATAAGCTCTCATGTGCCTNAGATGTCAACAAGATGTGACAGACAGCAAGAAGTTAATATATATAATATATAAGCTCTCATGTGCCTAAAAAACATAAGAAAAAGCTATGCACTTAATATTTGTGTCGGCCGCCCATGCTTATGTCTGACATAATATGATATTCTTCTGGATGATGATAAATTACCTCTATATTTTGATGCATCTCGAGTAAATCATCACAGTAATCTGGCCAACTTAGTCACTGTAGATCACACCCAAACACTATATGCCTAAGGCTTCACCATCTGCTCCAAGTAATATTTAGAACTTCTGTTGCAATGTGAAAAACACAACATGCGTCATTGGAGTAGTAGAAATTNACACTATATGCCTAAGGCTTCACCATCTGTTCCAAGTAATATTTAGAACTTCTGTTGCAATATGAAAAACACGACATGCTTCATTGGAGTCGTAGAAACTACTTGTATTTCATATTAGAGCCTTATTTTTTATGTTATGTGAATACTTATAATTGCTGGTTCGTCGTGCAATTGCCATTATGAAGCATTTAACTTCGCTTATATTGCAGGTTCCTTGTGCAATTGCCTCCTTCCAGAATCCATCAAAGTTTCTAAAATCCGTCATGATCCCAGTTCCACCTACGAGGAGGAGAAGGCACGGCTCAGGAGCTCTTTCAGCTGCCTATCTTCAATCTCATTGCGCCAGAGGCAGTTGTCTTCTTCCTCCCTGCTATTGCCTTCACCATTAAAGGGCTGCGTTCCTCCATGGGAGTTGAGAAAGTCTGCCTCCATCCGATGGAAGAACAGGTGAAACTGAAACCTTCCAATTCCATATAATTTTACTTTTCAGGTTGATTCAACTCCTTTTCTAGATTGTAATTGTTGATATTTGTTGCATGTTTTTCATTATCTCCCTCTTCAGAAACGATATCAACTGACAAATCCATGTTTAGAAACTATCAATCTTTGTATCCATCGCTAACTTGATTCTCGTTTATTTATCATTTTCTGATGTTTTAGGTAGCTCTTCGTGTGTATTGTAGAAACTAGAAACTTTGAGCAACTTTGGATACAAATTTTATCCAATTCTTCTGTTAATTTTTTTTTTATATTTATTTATTGTTCGTATCTTTTTTACTGAAGGAAAGATCAATCTTTGGCGATCTGTGTAGGGTAGAGAACTTGAGATGGAGAGCAGGGCAAGTTTCTAGACTTTAAACCATAAACTTTAAACTCTAAAAGGTGAGGACAATTTCATAAATATAAATTATTGTTTAAATGCTTTTGTAAATTTTATTTTTTTTTCTTTTAATAATGGAGTTCTTTTTTGGTTAGGGTAGCTGCAATTTTTTGAAAAGGTTGCTGTAAAATTGTTGTGGCGAAAAGTCATTTTTTTGGGGGCATTTACATACATAGCATTATAGCCCGCATTTCTTAAGTATTCACCTTATCTCAGACCTAAACTTTTATNTTTTGGCACAGTAGGTGAAATAATGGAGTTCTTTTTTGGTGAGGGTAGCTGCAATTTTTTGAAAAGGTTGCTGTAAAATTGTTGTGGGGAAAAGTTATTTTTTTGGGGGCATTTACATACATACATAGCATTATAGCCCGCAATTCTTAAGTATTCACCTTATCTCAGACTTAAAACTTTTATATTTATATAGATAGCACTCAAATATTTAATATCACATCAAAAATAGTATTATGATCACTTTTTCAAAGTCAAATATGTTTTTCATGCATAAGTTTAAAGCATCAAAGTGTTATATATATATATATATATATATCTGTGTGTGAGCGCGCGCGCAGCTAGTAGTGAGGGCTGNTATATATATATATATAAATAATATTTCATACATATTTCATAGGAGAAAAAAGAAGAGGGACGCTGCAATAGGTTTAGTGAGCTACTATTGCCATGCGCTAAGTTACTGTTTTCTGTTGAGTTTATTCACAAATTCTATACGTCTTCATCAATTGATTGCAATGTTTTGTTGACATCATAAGATTCATTGTTAATTTGTTGTGGAGATTTTATAAGCTTAATTCCTCTTACACGACAAATTCTTTGCTAGCTGTAATACCACATATTTTTTGTTGCCGTCATCCGCTTGACCATCACGAACTTGTTTGTTAAGGTTGCAATAATTTTGATGTGTCAACTTTAGGTAGGGTGAAATTGTAAGGTCAATTTATCTGTTTTATAATTCATTTCACAACAAAAATGAGTATATTTTGGAATTACATGCATACCCCTTCATTCTTATGTATTTACATATCTAACATAAATGTTTGATATTTATATTTATAACATCTTAACGTCGTAAATTTGTGCATGAAAATGTGTTTTATATTTAAAAAAAAAAAATGTTGGTTATATTTTGTATGTGATGTTAAAGATGAGAGTGATATCTATGTAAATATGAATGTTTAGGTGTTAGTATAGTTGTTAAAAAAGTTGGTCTGCGAATAACTTGTGTTCGGTTTGTTAAGCAGTTTGTGTTAGAATCATTGGTTGAATGAGTGGCACACTAATAATTTTTTGAAGCTCGAATTATAAGCAAGCAGTGCATTAACAATTCTTTATTCGGTCGTATTCGACTCATTTTAATTTGAAACAATAAAATTATATTTATTATTTAAATAATAATTTATTCAAAAATTTATTTATGGAACACATTTCTTGTGTATTTATGTATCTTATGCTAAAACTTTGATATTTAATTACATATTTTTTCTTTGCATGAAACGATGGATTTGACTTGTGAACAGTGTGTGAGATATATGTAAATATAGAAGAATTGCATGCTATGTACATAAATGAATATATATATATATATATATATATATATA